>MQTX01000056.1:367-91866 GCA_009735665.1 Angiostrongylus cantonensis
AATTCACGAAATTGGTGAACATGGACAGTCATTCACGAAGTTGGTGGACATGGACAGTGATTCACGGAATTGGTAGACATTGGCAATCATTCACGTAGTTGGTGGACATAGACAGTCATTCACGAAGTTGGCGGACATGGACAGTCATTCACGAAGTTGGTGGAAATGGATAGTCATTTACGATGTTGGGGAACATGGAGAGTCATTCACGATGTCGGTGGAAATGAACAGTCATACGTAAAGTTGGTGGACATGGACAGTGATTCACGAATTTGGTGGTCACGGACAGTCATTCACGAAATTGGTGGACGTGGGCAGTCATACACGAAGTTGGTGGACATGGACAGTGATTCACGGAATTGGTAGACATTGGCAAGCTTTCACGAAGGTGGTGGACATGGAGAGTCATTCACGAAATGTGCGGACACGGATAGCCATTCACGAAATTGGTAGACATGGACAGTCATATACGAAATTAATTGATATGGACAGTCATTCGCGAAGTTGGTGGACATGGACAGTCATTAACGAAGTTGGTAGACATTGGCAATCATTCACGAAGTTGGTGGACATGGACAATCTTTCGCCAAGTTGGTAGTCATGGACAGTGATTCACGGAGGTGGTGTTCATTGACAATCATACTTGGTAGACATTGGCAATCATTCACGATTTTGGTGGACATGGGCAGTTATCCACGAAATTAGTAGACATGGACAGCCATACACGAAATTTATTGATATGGTCAGTCATTAACGAAGTTTGTGGACACGGACGGTCATTCACGAGGTTGGTGGACGTGGATAATCATACACAAAGTTGGTGGGTATGGGCAATCACTCACGATGTTTCCTTATTCACTTTGCCTGGTTCCGCTGCTTGTTTTCCCTGTACTGTTTCTAACTTGTTTATTAAGCTTCAGTAGGCTTCTTTGTCTTTCTTATTCTTAACTGCAGTAAAATTATGTATTGTTGCCTTTCAACTTTATCATATGATGAGTCTGCTCGACTTTTTGCTGTTTCTTAGCTTTGATGAAAAATGTTTAAAAGTGGGCCAATTACCGTCGTTAGAAAGCCTTGTTTAATGGAAAGCGCTTTATAACTGGCAGTGAATTCGCACTTTAGAAATTAGCGTGAACTCATCGACTTGGTATGTTCACTGCTTTGACGTCGATGCGATTGTTGCGTTACTACATGATGAGCCGTTAAGCTGTGTGCTCAACGCCGAGGTAATTTGCTTTATCGTTGGGTTGGTAATCTGGGCCAATAAACGAACTATGTATCTTAGCTCTGTAAAACAAAGTTTATTCAGAATGAATATATTTTCATTTTACAACCTGTACTGGAGTTCCTTCATGAATTCGTTGGAGAGTGTAGAAGAGGTGACTAGAAGGGATAGAATGAATGTTATGAACTTAATGACAGTGAAAGTAGTGACAGTAATGACAGTGAAAGTAGTGAATTTGACTGGATGCAGATCCCCGTACACTTTTCATATTGGACGCCATTGTGACAATGTATTTGTGGCTAGGCTCTTCACATTGGACGTCTCCTTCAACCCATGACGACCATAGGTTATTAGAAATTAGGGAAGTTTTTATTGCACAGAAGTGCCTGAAATATCCATAATGAACACGTGCGAAATAGCACCTTGAGTGATTTCAAAATGAACGTTTACTTGTGTTGCCAGGAAAGGGGGCTCCTTCTACACCTTTCATTTCTCATATCCTTAAAAAAGTAATGCCAGAGGGAGGAGCTCATCGAGGGAACGATTTGTGGGATGTTGTAAGGAACAACGAGGAACTATGATTCTAACTCCACTTCAAATGATGAAAAGTGGTCTAGCAATAGATGCAGCGGTTGTAGGAATTTTACTGTTTCATATTTTCTCCAATTTTATTGCTTTACATGTTTACACGTTTTCCTGCACTATTTTACTTTTACTCTGAATTTTACTGCTTCAATATTGAAAACAAGAGTGGACCATCGGATCATCCCACTCGGATCATCGGCTCCAATGAAAACGAGGACGTCGAAACGTTAGCCGGAAGCAAATGTGCTTATCAACCTCGTGCAAGCTCATCAAAGAAAAATTACATATTGATTAGTCACACAGATGTTAAAGGAAAGGTTTCGAAATATTTCTTATTATTTTTATGACATGTAACCTTTACATTTTTATTTTTATGACCTTCACCTTTACCGTGCGGATCCCAGCACTTCTCACTTTCGGTTCGTTTTATCACTTCCATTGTCCACGAGGATCTTCCTTTATGTGTAGCTCTGGTTGCTGCTTGAGGATTTTATTTCATCTTGAATGTTGCAAAATGCTGGTCGAGCCAATTCTACCTGGAGTCCTCAGATTGCTGCGATGGAGCATTCCCAAGTGGGTTGCAAAGAGTGATTTGCTTCCCAGGTAAGTGCCAACTTCCTGAACCCGGAGAGATGAGAGCCTTGGGTGGCCCGAGCGAAATCGAACTAGCGCCATGGTCGTGATGACGGCCATCGCTACCACAATGTTGTCTGCCTCCTTCGTGTTGAACATAAACAGTGATAAACTTTAATGTGAAGGACAAATTGGACGCAAATAATTGCGTCTATATAATAATTGGAGGTTTTACGTGAGCATTCCAGGATCAACATTCTTTTAACCTTGCCATTGATCAATAGTTCATTGTTTTCTTGGTAAGCGGACACTTTAGAGCCTGAAAAAGGCGAATTGCCCAGCAGTCTATACAGTGTCCTTTTCAACTTCGGAAGGCAAAACCTATTTAGAGCCTGAAAAAGACGAGTTGCCCAGCAGTCTATACAGTGTCCTTTTCAACTTCGGAAGGCAAAACCTATCACAAAAACTTTCAATCGCATAGTGAAGAGCACCCCTTAAACACCTACAGTTTTGTTCTTTATAAGTCGTCTAGTCATTTAATGGAGAGTCTTACATAGGTGAGGAATGTGCCTAGTGACTTTTGCATAAAAATCTTCGCTGTTACTCTTTTGTGTCCTATGCTCGCCTAGTGGAGTATTTGGTTTAGCTTTAAATTTGCCGACTTGGTGTTCTTTTATATCGATGGATAGTGGTCTCTAAACGTTTCGCCAGTGTATTCATCCCTTCCCTCACAACCAATAGAGCGCTTGCGAGAAACACATTTCAAAGAGCGAGCAGGGTGTGCGCGAAAAGATAACAGAATAGAGAATTCCTAAAATTGCCATGAAAGACTACTGTTTCCAATGGCTATGGAACTGCATCTCCTTGGCATAGGTGGAGAGGAAAAAACCTGTCCTCAAACGGTCATTTTGGCAAGAATAACGTCTCGTTTGTGTTTTCTTTCATTTCGAACAAAATAAATCCACTTATAAAGCGTTGCTTAAAAAGGACTGGTCTAGAGAATTCTGTAGGAGTGACTGAAATAGCGCCGCGCACTCTCAGATGACAACTAGTTGGTAACGGCCCGTGTGGATCGTCTTTGCTCAACGGAAAATTGTATAGTATGCCCTAACGGTACAGATGATGATTGCATGAGCGCGGCGGCAGTTTAACTAATCTGTTATAAAGCGTAGGTTGAAGAGAACATCTAGTCGGTAATTATAAAGTGAAACCAAATATTCCACAAAGCACGCGTAGGACACAGAGACATAATGGAGCACATTTTGAAGCAAAAGCCACTAACCTCATGCGGAAATCTAAAACATCATCGCGTTAAACTCTTGAATCGTTTCGGATTAATTAAAAAAAAAAACCAAAAGTGAAACGCAAGGACGAGTGCCTTGTGATCACGCATGACCTAGCGTCATATATCAAGCTGATTTTTTGACTTGACCCAAGCACATTCTTCACATTTGTTAGACTCTGCGCAGCTGGTCTCTATCAAATAACTGCAAGGCTTGCAAAGAATAAAGGCGTTGAGTGCTTAAAAAAGTTGTTTATTATGCCAATAGAAATTTACACATTATGTTTCGCCTGCTGAAGTTATAAGAGTAGTTGGCTGAGTAGATTGGGTGTCAATTTGAAATTTTTAGGCACTGAAGAAGGTGAAACCGCCGAAAGCTATTGTGAATAATAAATGTTGTGATAACAACCTCTTGTTTACTTAGCAAGAAAACAGTGTATTACTGATTAATGCGGAAATGAAAAGGAAGTCAGCCGCGGAATATGCTACATGAAGCACCAACAAAACACTTCCGATTCCTTAAAGAAGTCCTGTCACAAAGACAGATGGTCGTTGCTTTATAAACGACATACTTTCTCCGCCGCTGACTGAAACACCGAGTTTTGATTTTGATTAATTTTTTCTATTTCATAACCATTGGAGTTGGCTATTTGCCAAGCCGAATCTTTCGATTTCTACTTTAGATCCAAATTTGCACAGACAGAGGTATCTGTTCGAAACACGTTCATCACAAATGCCTTTTTTGTGTGTGAAGAAAGGGAGAAAGGACACCACGTGTATGCTCAACAAAAATATCGTGAATTATTTGATCAATTCCTAGGTTAATAGAAAATCAGTCGTGGGAATTGCTAGCAACTACAACCTTGTGTTAGCTAATCAATGAAAGATGGTACATTGATTATTTATACTGGGATTAAATAAAAGTCGGCTTAAGTAAGTATCTAAGAGTGACCTGGTTTCTAGCTACCACTGAACATTCAAAATTAGACCTATCATCAGATCTGTAAATTGAAGACAGAGTAGCTCGGTTCATAAGCCTAATATTCATCCAGCTTCTGAGGCACACCCTAACCCATCTCACATATACCAAAACTTTGCCGGAACGTCTAACACGCGCGTAATAACAGTGTGCGTGGTAAAGTACTTCGATGTTACCACGCTTTATAGCTATGTATCTAAAGAGTCCAAAATTCAAGCCATCCAAGAGCTCCCTGGGAAACCGACAGATCAATAAACATGTATGGTACCGCAATTAAGAAGCACATGCTCTTCTTAAAGCAGTGCCTAATGTGCTCAATTTTCGGGTCTCGAAAATAGTACGCAAAAAATTGAGACTTGTCAATGAGATAGCGATTAGCACCAAGCCTTACCACTGCGTTCATGCCTAAAGTTGAAGCTCCCGCGCTCGGTGTCAGGCTATTACTCTACTGTATGGGAACCAATAACTGTTTTTCCATCTTCACAACTCAAAACGAGATGAACAAATGGTTTGAATCGCTGCACCAGCAGTTACAGTACATAACATTTACCTGAGCGAAACCCTCTAAAGTATTGCCTTCCATATTTGAACGCTTACAACTACCTAACCAGAAACTTCTAAGCCACCGAATGTTACAGAATGAAGTAAGAACACATGTTGATTCGTTGCCTTTCCTCTCACCTTGCACAAACTAAAGGGTTAATGCTAAAAACATCTGTTGTACAGCCTCTGCTGTGTGTTCAGGAAGAGCGCAAAAACAAGTTGATAGCTGTATCATGCCCTCCGAGCTAACTGACATCGTCATCCCTCCAAGGTCCGCAAATTGGAGCCAGACTTGTCTGGTTAGACAGACCACCGAGTTCATACATCGGTGGCCGGCTGCAACTTATTGGCTTAATGTGCATTCAGTAGCCTCTACGATTCTTAATGAAGCAGTGAGAATGCACAGGCAGAGATTAACCAACACCAAACCTTTATCCTTCTCATCTTTGGTGCCCATTGTTATTTTACTGAAGATGTTCTCGCAGCACACGACTTGTTTCGTTTTTCTTAAATGATGGCAGAAGTACTTTTCCAGCTTGTGGCTGAATCGAATCTTCACCTGGAGAAGGCGGTAATCGGATCCGGTGCACATTTTAGCTATTACTGTGATGTAACAGTGGTGGCATCTTCTGTTTGTGAGAATATGGTCAGTCTTCGCTTGAGCCATGCAGTTAGGAGACTCCCACGTTCATCGGAGATTTGTCTGTTTTCAAGAAATAGGTTTCCATTGAAGAAACGTGCTGAAGGAAAGAGTTCTGCAGAATTTTGCATCCATTTTCATTAGCCGTTCCTAATCTAACATTGAAATATTCAACAGCGAAGGACTGTTAGCTGAGGATGATTTCCTCCTACTAGTTTAGAGCGCGTCCTGTTTGATCTCATAAGCTGTGGAAGTTAGTGAGCAGCAGTTAATGATACTGATTTCGCTCAGGCTGGATATGATGATGGCTAAATGCCTTGATGCACTGCATGAGATTCCTAGATTAGAAATGGCTACTTGTACAGCAAAGCTAACATCTCCGACATTTCATAACAGGAATTTTCCTCCATGAATGACAGTTAATTGGTGTACGTAGATCTTCCCGCTTTTCGTCTCTTTAGGGCTACCACATAGAATTTTATGCTTCCAGTGACCTGAACCACGTAAAGGTCGGCGTCTGGAGTTATAGGTGCTGAGCGAGAAACAATCTCTCTGATTGTCGAAAAATTCTTTTTACTTCTGTTTTAGAACAAACGAGATGTTATTTTATTTTTTTATTTACGTACAAGCTGACGTTTCGGCGGATTTCGCCTTCCTCAGAGCCTCGAAAGGTCACGTTGACTGCAATCTACATGGCCAAACACCTCCATAACCAAACAGAGAAAAAGCTAAACCAAAATTTCAACCACAATGAACACTAGACGGCCAAGTCTCAAACAGCGTTTTATAGCTGCACTCACTTCATTTGAAATAAAGGGTAAGATAAACGGGACCTTATCGCTGCTAGAGTTATCGCTAGAGGGCCTATGATTTCCTCTACACCTATCCCGAGCTACAGTTTCGTAGCCATTAAAAATGGCTATTTGCCGCGCCAAGTTCCGCGACTCCTCTCTCTGCTCCCTTCCTGTGCACAAGTTGGTAGCTGTTCGAAACATGTTTCTCACAAGCGCCCTCTTCGTGTGAGAGGGGTGAGAGGAGAGGTAATGAACTAAGATGTTTTTACTACTTGGCTTTCGGTACCATTTCGCTCTTTTAGAAAAGTTTCTTTATTTGAACACTGAACTATTGAGAATTACCAAGACCGACTTTCTGTTAACCTCGGCATTGATTGATAAATCGATATTTTCCTTCAATAAGCAGACACGAGGTTGTTATTATAGAATTTGTTAGGAGATAATAGCTGATGTTTCGGCTGCTTCGCCTTCTTCAGAGCCTGGAAAGGTCAAATTGAGATGCGATCTACTCAGACCTTAGCAGATAAAACATAACAAATAAATTTGTATTCGCATAAGAAACAGCTTCATTTAAACACCTGCCGTTTATTTGTTGGAAGTATATAAGTTAGTTGGTGGATAGCAGCCGCACATGGAGGAGGTCTGTGCCTGTGTCAGGTCATTGGATTAGCCTGAGGTATGGCGCCAGCTCACATGTGATGACAAGACACTCCTGCTTGCGGTTCATTTTTGAAACTTTTGAGTTGATCCAAAACGCTTCAAGAGTTTTACGCGCTGATGTTTTCGATTCCTGTGCGTGGATCGTGACCCGTCCTTCGAAGTCCTCCCCGTTATGCCTCTGGGTCCTATGCGTGCCTAGTGGGGTCTTTGTTTTACGTTTACCAACTAGGTGCTGTTCTATGCGGGCGCCGAGCGGTCTACCCGTTTCGCCAACGCATTCGTCCCCGTACGCTTTACAAGAGATCAGATAGACTGTACCCGAACTCATGCGACCACCACTTTTACCGTTAGCGCAAATTATGCAGCTCTTCGTTGTATAGGCGGTTGCAAACTAGCTGGCCTCTTAGAGTGCCTGGTGGTAATTTTATCACTTGGACGGAATTCTCTAGACCGGCCCTTATTAAGCAACGTTTTATGGCTACACTTATTTCGTTTGAAATAAAGGGCAAGAGGAACGGAGCTTGTTTTCGCAAGAATTATCGCTCTGGGACGTGATCTTTCTACTATGCCTATGCCAAGAAACTACAGTTTCGTAACCATTTCAAATAGTTATTTGGCGCACCAGTTTCGAGGATTCTTCCCTCTGCTCTCATCCTGTGCAGACGCTGGAGGCGGTTCGAAACATATTTCTTATAAACGCCCTTTTAGTGTGTGAGTGATGAAAGGAGAGATAATAAACCACTATATTATTACTGTTTGGCTTTCGATGCCATTTTGTGATGTAGTCGTTTTCGGATAGGTTGGTTTGAACATTTGGAAATGGACGCCAGTTTTTTTTCGGTTTCTCACGGGTGAATTTTATATGTTTTTACTGTTCGTTCAATAACTCAAAGCATTCCTCCTGTGTGGAGCAAATGACAGAGCAGTCAACTGCAGTAAAGTAATGGCCTGAGATGGATTACTGGTGCTTCCACTTTAGACATAAAGACAATGGGAAGGGTTGGAGCCGGTCACTGTCCCATTGCCAACTCTCTAATTTGCTCGTAATATTTCCCAGACTGCCACCATAAGCTGCTGAATCGAAAAGCATGCATATGCGGGCGAAACGAAGGACTCGCATGATGTGGTGGTGAACGTGTTAGCTCCTTGAAAGGGTAATAGCTCATTCGTAAACGCCAGTTTTTTTCGGTTTCTCACGGGTGAATTTTATATGTTTTAACTGTTCGTTCAATAACTCAAAGCATTCCTCCTGTGTGGAGCAAATGACAGAGCAGTCAACTGCAGTAAAGTAATGGCCTGAGATGGATTACTGGTGCTTCCACTTTAGACATAAAGACAATGGGAAGGGTTGGAGCCGGTCACTGTCCCATTGCCAACTCTCTAATTTGCTCGTAATATTTCCCAGACTGCCACCATAAGCTGCTGAATCGAAAAGCATGCATATGCGGGCGAAACGAAGGACTCGCATGATGTGGTGGTGAACGTGTTAGCTCCTTGAAAGGGTAATAGCTCATTCGTTCCCCACTGCAGTTATCTGCAGTCCGGAGTTTCGCAAATGTCTCAACATCACTGAGGTTAAACAAGGATTAATAATTCTATAAAAAAAAAATCCTTAACTACATGCATGTGTAAACTGGAAATCTCAGGTTGTGAACTAGATATTCTCGGAAACAGCTTTAAAACATACGTAGAGGCCGCTGAAATGAGGAACAATTCCTTTTTTTTGAAAAAAAAAGTGTGGTGAAGAACATTGATTGATGAACATATACTCTTTGACTTTCAGGTCACTCTGAAGAAGTGCCCAACATTTTGTCATCTTATCACGCGAAGAATATCCCTATGTGTGGAACTTCAAACCTCAATTACACTCTTTAGGCTGACTTCATTGGAAATAACCTCTGCGGTGAGCATTCACTTTAAGAGCACAGCCGCTCGCGTCGGACTGAACGCGTCCGAAAAATGGTTTTTGTAACTTTTTGCTGTAGAGAGTAGTTTATTATAGAATACACCCTATTGGAAGCACATCTCTGTTGTACAAATTACTAATTAATCAAGGAAAGTTGATCGAAAAATCCACGCCGGCATAATCGTCGCGAAAGATAAAATGCATTCAGATGAATGCGCATAGTTTAGTTTGTTCCATCTTCCACATAAGTATGCACTTAGTGCATCTCGGGCGTTATTTGTTAATGTTGGAAACCAGACATAAACTCTTCACTTAACATAGTGAGCAAATTGCGGTTGTTCACATGCGAACTGCCTAGTGTACTTGGCCAATTACAACCAACTTAAAAAATCTAGTTGTATTCTTTCCCTCGCTTAAAAAAGCTTGAACCTGCAATAACGGACAGAAAAGGAACTCCGGTCGTTTCTTTGGTGGCTACGGGAATACGCTGGACTGTCTTATGGTTTTTTGGACATTCTTGTGGTTTTCATGTTAAAGTGTTTGCCACGAAATACTTAGATATGTCATCTCCACATGTCGAAAATATCATGCTTTTTTCCAATCATTCAGTTCTTTTCCAAGCGTCATTCATAGAGGTGGCCGTATTCGCGTGTGGATTCGACTGCTTTGAGGCTCTGACAGGCGGTTCCGGTTGCGAACACAGCTGGTTTGCGCATATAATCAACACGTCAGACGTTTTTTTAACCCAGTCGATTCCGTTTTTATTTCTTTAAGATTCACTATAATCTCTCTTTTATCTCTCTGCCGCTGTTGTCTTCGTTTCTTGTCACATAACTAGCCCGATTATGTTTATTTCGTGAAATGTACTCCGCTGAATCTCAATGACGACGTCGTATTCGATCTATTCGACGAATAAACCGGCTTGATTTGAGTGGGCCAGTTTACATTCCGAAGTAACTATTTAAGTGTGTTGTGTGCCGTAATCATTTCTTTCAATGCGTTCAAGGCATGAGCACTTATTTGTAATAATTGCAATAGCGCTCAAAGAACTGTTTCGCCAAGTACGTAAGCCCTAGATCGAAATTAGGAAGTCGATGAGTGATCAGAAAGAAATGTGCTGTCTTACGACGACGTCGTATTCGATCTATTCGACGAAAACCGGCTTGATTTGAGTGGGCCAGTTTACATTCCGAAGTAACTATTTAAGTGTGTTGTGTGCCGTAATCATTTCTTTCAATGCGTTCAAGGCATGAGCACTTATTTGTAATAATTGCAATAGCGCTCAAAGAACTGTTTCGCCAAGTACGTAAGCCCTAGATCGAAATTAGGAAGTCGATGAGTGATCAGAAAGAAATGTGCTGTCTTATTATGGAATCCTTCTAACGGTTGTAAGCTAAAATAGCAAATAGTAGTCAAAAACAGTCAAGTGGTACTTCCTGTTCTGTTTTTAATTCCGTTGTTCGGATGTATCCAAGCAGGTAAATCCTTCGAAAAAATTCAGATTAATATGTGAGTTGATCGACACAGAGATTCTCTTGAATTTGCATCAGAATGGAATTTTCGGAAACAAGTAAAACATTCTCAGCAAGCTGATGTAGTCTAGTTTCGAGTTTATTCTTACTACCTCCGTGTGTAGAAACACGGTACCTCAAGTTCTCCAGTGGTTGTGTAATCGTTACGTTTGTAGGCATGACTTATAAGGTGTTTTGTAGAGACAGCGTAAAAGCGATGGCTGTGCCATAAATGGTCAGTTGGAGTTTTGTCTGTTTGGTGGTGTTGTTCTAATGACAAAGTAAAGTATAGTACAGTCGCTACAGATCAGCAAGTATTTTTGTACAAAGTACAGTTCGTTCAGTTCGTTATCGATTTAGCAGCTCCCTTTTATTGATCGAGGAGAGCGGAAAGTAGGATATTTTACTCACTCACATGCTTTTATGTGCAGATTCCGAGACCTTTCAGCAGCTTTACATAAAGAAGACGGTTAACTCATCTGGTGTAAGGAGCTGGAACAGTTCAAACTCACAGAAGGAATTTACCTTCTGCTAAGCAAGGGAGTGATCTTAGTCCAGTTAAGCCGTACCATTTGTTGATTCCCAAGTCTAGCGATTATACTTTCTTTTTAAGAAAGCTTTCTTTCCATTGCTTTGTTTTTACCTTATTTTTCTAGATTTTGTATACTTATTCTTTTTCGTTTTTGCCATCGCACTGTAGTTGCCGGCAACAAAGTTCTGGAATTTGCGACCGGGATGGTTATGATATCCGTAAAGAGTAGGAACTTCAAGAGCATAGTGTCCGTGATTAGCAGTTGATGGTGCCAACTTTCATCTGACGAAAAAATGTAAACTGTCCAATGCCAAAAGGTGCTAGAGTCTTTCATGGAAATCAGTATCGTGAGTAACCGATAGGTGACCGGGAAAGCTTATACACCAGTGTGAAGCAGTGGTCTTCACACTTAAATTTTCTATGAGTCAACTGGTAGATTTTTTGTTCCCACTTTTTTGAAAAGCGTTGACATCGTACTCGATGTGGTGTTTGGCGTCTCTATGAATGTGAAGGCTATGCACCAAAGAGGTTAAACGAACCCATGTGTACACAGTCGGAAGCAGCCTACCTAGCATACGACTTTGCAAATCCAGTTGTGCTTTCGGTTTCAGCATGTCAAACGGTAGTCATAATTTTTCTGGAAATCGAAGGTGCTCACCAGACACGAATGCCGTTCATTGGGGCCAGAAAACGATTTGTCATTTTACCACTAGGCTGCGACCAAAACGCGTATAATTGTTGTCACAAAACAAAATGTCTCGAATTTTCCGACCAACTAATCCAAGAGAACGGAACAAAAATCCTCTAGTATCACCTGTACATGGTTTTATTCCATTATTTGTGCAACGTTGTTATTCGAACCACCAATTAAATTTAATGTAAGTATTAAGCACATTTTTAGTACTCACACACCTTTTTCGATAAGAGCTAAAGATTTCGGATTAACCCTTGGGGGATGTTCAAACCCATTCATAGCATCGCAATCGCAGAGGTGTTGAATGCATATTTGGGTTATAGAACTGTTCGTGGCGTAGTGATGTATCTAGTCAGTGTTGTTGTCGTATTCTAAAAGTGTGGTGCAAAATTTCTGACCTCGGAGAAGTGGAAGGCTTGGTGAGCGCTACACGCAGGATCAAACAAATGACCGCGTTTTATTGCAGGACATCTTCGCTACATTAGTGTCTTTACAGACATCGTTTTACCAATAAAAGTGTCCTGGCGATGATAAATCTCTACGAGTGGTACTATACGTTCGACTTTATCATGCGTCAGAGGTGATTGAATGAATGTCTGACCTATACACTCGATGTTCTACCGATGTGTTCAGTTACTACTGCCTTCCTCCCAGGCAAGTCTAGTAGCAGTTTTCGATATAAGCTGTTTATTTCTGTGTTTTATGCTTCTATGCACTGCGAAGAAAGCGTGTTTTACGGTTTGCATGTTTTGATAATATAAGCTGTTTATTTCTGTGTTTTATGCTTGTATGCACTGCGAAGAAAGCGTGTTTTACGGTTTGCATGTTTTGATAAATAAGTGTTGATTGGCTGATAGTAAAGAAGAATGGCAAAAATTCGGACATTAGCATGGCCCAGGTCGTCTCTCGAGCGTACTAGTGGGTTTCTTCAGATCGCCGGCTGACTCCTTGTTCGAGCTTGCGTCTCGCCAGAGGTGTTCGGCGAACTGGTCACGACGTTCTCCCGCTGAACTGAAACTGGTTGCCAGAAACGCCCCTACCTATCCTCACGCCGCTTATCACTGCCGACAACCTGCTTTCTACAACTTCATGGCGCATCTTTATCCATCAATCTATTCCATTGCATAGCCCACTATTTTGCATTTTCTGTAACACTGGACTTTTCAACAAAATACTATAGGATTCTGCTTTAGTACTACTTCATTCTCACGACAGGCAATGCAACATTTTCTCTAGTTGTTTTCTTTTTCTCTTAGAAATATGTCATTTTCTTCTCATACTGTGAATTTATTTTCTAAACCACATATCTCATCAGACTTTCACTTAGTGCTTTTCTTCTTTCTACGTTTTCTTCCCTCATGGATCTCCCTCACATGATGGATCTCGATCAGGTTAATCGCGACGCTATCTGGCGCCTCCCTAGGAGGCAGATGGGGGTTTAAAAAAACGGCCAAAAAAAAACCAAAAACCAAAAACGACCTTTGCTTTCCTGGGACGCAGTTGGATCCAAGAGATGGACACTCTGTTTCTGCTGCGTCGACTTGGCACGTACTTTCTGTATTCGTTAGGTGTATTCATGCATGCGTGTTGGTGCGTTTTCGCTTATGCGGATTGATTCTACGAGTCAATTCGGCCAAAAGCCTGCAATCAAGTGACAGGGAAGTATATGCGAGGCGGTTAGGAGTTGCCTCCAACAAGTAAGCTCCATGTCCACTCTGGGCGAGCCTGGCAAGCAACCTGTGAGTATACCCAGCCCCCACGTTCAGAGCCCAGCAAGCTATACGTGTGTATCAAAATGCTAAACACAGTAAAAGAAACGGGCCTTATTTCCCTGACCACGAAAGAGACACTGATTCGGCAGCGTTGGGTACGACGTGAACGGAGAGGATGCTACAGTCTCAGGGCCACTCTAAGCTTTCCAAATCGCGAAGGACCAAGGTGAGGATCTACAAGGCACGCAACCCTGCACCTGAGTCCTCAGTAGGAGACTTGATCATGCAAGCATGAAGGATAATGCACGATGTTATAGGAATAGTTGAGACGAGAAGATGCCACCCATTCAACGCCGTTTATGACACTGGAGAGAAACTGTTCCTCAAAATATAAGACAGTAGAGGGGTCACCGACGTTGCTGTTCTCGTCAACACGAGTTTGGCCATGAATGCCGATTCATTCGAACAACTAAAAATCCTAATTGGACGTCTACTATTGAAGAGATGTCGATCACTACCGGCTTTGACAATTTTCGTCGTTTACCCATCGACATCAAACTACGACGAAGAAGAAGTCGAAGAGTTATATATCGAATTGGAAAAGTCCTACGGAGAAGACCACTCATTCTTCAAGGTCATCATTGGAAACTTTGAAACTAAGAGTGGACCCAGAAGAACGTCACATTAGAGCCCATGAATTAGAATGGAATGAGCAGCGTGAGTGGCTGTCGTGTTTATCATGACGACCAAAACCATTCTTGGTAACTACCAATAATAGACAACACCATAGTAAACCGTAGGTTTTGCCTAAACAGAATTGCTGTTGTCCCACAACACTACGCGGGATCAGACCACCGCTTCTTTTGTGGATGATTTAACTTTTCGCTGAAGACAGAAAAAGCCGCTAAATTCAAAAAACGAAGTCCTAAAACCACCATAAACTGAGACTTATTCAATTCACTAGTGAACTGTTGAGAAGATCTCGTTCTGGGTAACATCGACATTAAAATAATGTTAAGCAAGGCGATAGCACATCGCCAAAATTGTTCACCCCCACCCTTGAGGACGTCGTGCGAACAGTGAAATGGGATAATACGGGAGTGAAATCGATGGGCGGCAGTCATGATAACATCGTTTTTGAACACTAAACGTTAATCAAAACGAACGAATACTTGCCGACTTTAGCAGCCTGTGAAAAAATTGGTCTTCGACTACATCTCACAAAATGATGTTTATGACGAACGGATTGGTAATGTATGCTTCACTCACGCTCAACGGAACGAATATCTCCGAATGCTCCAGTTGTGTCTATCTAGGTCGAGAAATCAATATGATAAACGACTTAGCTCCAGAGCTGAGCAGAAGAAAAGGAGCGGGTTGGGAGCTTTCAAGAGCATCGAGGATGTAGTGAAGAGAACAAAGAACACCCGACTCTGTGCCCACCTTTTCGACTCAACGGTTCTTCCTGCCCTAACGTATGCGTCAGAAACCTGGTCGCTGCGTAAGCAGGATGAAAGATCATTCAGCGTTATCGAACGCGCGGTCGAAAGGACGATGCTAGGAGTATCCCGTTTCACACAACTAAGAGATGGGATCCGAAGCTCCGACCTACGTCAACGATCGAAAATCAAAGATGCCGTTCTGTACGCCAAACCTTCGAAGATAAGGTGGGCCGGACACATAATGCGTATAAATGACAACCGATGGACAAGAGCCGTTGGTGACTGGATTCCTCGGGATGTCAAACATATTGCAGGAAGACCACCGACCCGATGGTCACAGTTCTTCAGAAAAAGCCTGGAAAAAAGCTATGATGCTGAACGAGTCTTTATAATGATCAGGACCCACTGGATTACTCTCACACGCGATAGTGAAGAATGGAAGATTTATTGGCGCCCGCTCTAGCCACTCAACGATCACTGGTGCAACAGGTGATACAGGTGATTTGTTTTTTCTGCAGAACTAACGAATATTTTCTACTTTAACATCTCTAAGATGTCGAGAGAAAACGGATTTTCCGTTTTTTTGTTGTTTCGGTTCAATCGACGTTAACCAGACTATTTTGAATTGTCTATAGAAGATGCCAGATAGAACGACATTGGTGACATTCTGCGCTATTTCTATCAGCATTGGAATGATTGCCGTTTGTGGAATTGTCGCGAATATCATCTGCGGTGACATCAGCGACTTTTACGACGCCTCTATGAAGGAGTTCAAAGCCTTTCAGGTTTGTCATTAGAGAGACACCCACCACAAGTGAATTTGGTTGCACCCTTAGACGTCCTCTCTAACAATATACAAAAATATTATGCGTAAATGTTTTAGTGTTTGAAGAAACCAAGCCGCTTTTTGATGAATTATGGTTTGAAAACAAAAACGCATTGTATGCCGTCATAAAGGTTTTTTTGTCATGAAATAAGTATCTAACAGTAAATGAACGTTCCAATTCACGTTCAAGATGGGAGTAAAGCGTGAAGTGAAAAGCCGTGGAGCCACGCTGTTCAGCTGAAACTCAGCGCTGCGTTTTCATGTGAATGTCCTTCTAATTAGCCTCTTTCACTTATGAGAGAGCCTATTCCCGTAAGAACATGACATTCAGTCGTTCACCTATTTATCTATTGTATTCACTTATTTTGGTAAGCAGCTATTAATGTATCCATTTGGTCGTTGTTTTCGTCTCGTCAAGAACCATGTAACACAACTAAGATTTCTTTCGCAACGCCCAATACCGCAAGTGAGAATATTATCCTTGCGAACATAATTCTTTCTAAGCACTACACACTAACAGAAACACGTGAAAATGCGATAATCATAAGATGAAACCAGTTCCAAGTAGAACACCGGCTTTGATGACGATCACACAACAAGACAGAGTGTTCTTCAATGTGTCTTCCTTCATGCCTTACTACGAAACGAGCAATTCACCTTAAGATTCTCACTGATGATGCCTGGACGGAGGTGGTAAGCATGGAAGTTCAGCCTTCTGAGGATCTCACATTCATCAATTTCATTAATAGGACGAAGAGGAACAGCGAAGTTCCAGAATTTTGCAGTAGGTTTTTCATAAAAATAAACATACAGGTATGAAAAAGTCTTTTCCGTGAGAGGTTCTTTGACTCTGCTAGGCCGAAATGGGACATCGTTAAGCCCCCCAAAGCTGCTTCATAGGTAAAAAAAAACCATTCAATCACTCTTACGATATTTAGTAATGTTGCTTAACCCTTTGCCTCCTCTCTACGTTCGGCAACTAAAAAGTGCATTACAACGCTTTAACTTTTACCTACGGCCTATTCTTCATGGCAAGGTGCAATATGCAAACAGCCACAGTGATGCTGAGGTATGAGCAAAACTCGACAGGCCACGTGGATTTCGTCCGTCAACGAGAATGATCTGGAGAGCAAGAACTGATATTGAGCCCAGCTAAACTGGGTGCATTGCAAACCACAGCGTTTTAACTTTTATTTAATGCCTATTCTTTCTTCACGGTTTTTGCTTTGTCTTATAGCATGCCTGATACAGGTGATTGCTGATAGCATAGATAGAGTAAGAAAGCAAAGACCTCGGTTGTTGTGGTTGGTGGCCCGTGAGCCTTTGATAAGGATAATCATGGGTTTGAAGCCCTCATATTCTTTCGAGTTTTGCTCATATATCAACATTGCTACTAGGATTTAGGATTAAAATAGGATTTGCTAGCCGTTTTTTAAACATGCCAAGACGTAAGAATAGCACATTTTAACAACCAGCGGTATAAAAATACATTGTCTTTTAGACTGTATTCAAGAATCTATGTGCCCTCCTGGTCCATCAGGCTCACCGGGACTCGATGGTGAAGATGGAGGTGGGAGATTAGCATCTACTTACTAAGCACTGTTTTGTCTCATTTCATTAAAAGAATGACAATCACAATGTGTATCATTGTCTTCCGTTCATTAGATAAGTGTACTGTATTATTATTATTCTAATCCACATAGTGTCTATTTTCAATACTTCAAAAAAAGTTTTTAATTTCCGAAAAACTTTCTCAGAAAATTAAAGAGGCATAAGACGTAGTCTTCCAGCACCTGGTGCACCTGGACCACGTGGTCCTGATGGAATAGACGGCAGCCGCCAACTGAACTACAGCAGTGAAACAGGGTGTATACTGTGCCCTGCAGGACGTTAGTTTTGGTTTTTCTCTGTTTTCAGACCCATTTTACATCTTAAAAGTTATTCTGAACCTACTTTTTCAACGATGACCACATTAAGCTATTTGTTTCAGCACCTGGTCCGCGTGGGCAGCCTGGTCCGCCTGGACTGAGAGGTCCAACAGGCCTTGACGGAGCTCGTGGAAAGAGCTTATACGTTCGAAGCAGACCAGGACCAGCTGGTCCTCCAGGAGATCTTGGTCCACCCGGTTTGTGATTTTCTTTTTTAAGCTATCGCAGTGCTATTTAGAAAACAAATTAATCATATGTTAGACTTGACAGTGCTATTAGGATGCTGAGATATTTGCAAAACCCTGGACCGCAGGTGTCTATGGTGGGGAACGAACTCGCTATTGTCCTTTCCGGTGAGCAACGCGTTCACCACCACACCATGCGGGTCCTTCGTTTCGCCTGTCTCTCAGCTAGTTCTATCGATCTCTGCCATCAGCAATCACCCGTCAGCGGGATCTGGGGAGCGCAAATCGGGAATGAACGAAGTTAATGAACTGAGAGACAGATGAAGCGAAGGACCCGCATGGTGTGGTGGTGAACGCGTTACTCCCCGGAAAAGACAATAGCGCGTTCGTTCCCCACCATAGACACCTGCGGTCCAGAGTTTTGCAAATACCTCAGCATCGTTGTAGTTATATTTCGTATTATAAACTGCCATTAAAAATAGTAGGCAGTAAATAAAACGGTTAAGATTGTGATTATAACTAAAAGCCTCAGCTTAACTGGGTTTATTGCCGATTTTTTTCGTCCCATGACTATTTAGTTGTCTCAAAATCTTCAGTGAGAGCTCGCTAGTATTTGTTAGTTTTGCGTTCTTCAATTCATGTGAACCGATATCAAATGTTTTGCGGATTTCAGGGTTCCCGACCTCGTATTCGTCGTCTCATTTCATTATTTCCACTGAACACTAGTCGAGTTGATTCCACTTTTTATCCCAAGATAAGACAACAAAACCGTTTTTCGCCCTTCATCATAGGCTTCCATCAGCTTTAGCACCTCGACCTAAGCTTTTCCCAAGTAACTCTTCTACCACTTCGCTGACCCCGGGGAGGTGAAATTCTTTGTTCACTCGCTAGAACCAACCTTCATGGGTGGACCGCATGGCATTTCTGGTCACTGCGCTTTTAACGTCTTAGTTTTATCATTTCTGTTCTACATAACCTGATATAGCATTGTGGGGATCCTAGCGCTTCTCGAATTCTTGTCGTTTCTTACCAACCAGCATTCGTATAGTCTTCATATTTCACGCATAATTTCGACTGGTTTTTAAAATTATTGGTCTTCTTTTGTCAATGCCATCGTATTTTGGCTGAATCGATTCACCGTAAAGCTTGGACTGGCCATGGTATGACTTTGCAAGACCTCGTCACAGACCCGTTTATGGATTGGAGGAAGGTTCCTAGAAAACCTTGGTGGCATGTTCAGACTCTGGAGAGATGAAGGCCTGGAAGGCTAAGTGCAGGTGGAACCAGGACTTTGCCCGGATTGAGCATCACTGCCATATTCGTCCTATGCACCCCTTTATGTGCAATAGTTGTATTAAATGAAGAAATGTATGCGTATCTTACGAACGGCTCTTGTTGTGCTGACACGATGTTGGTATCAGTTGTTGTTATCGTTGTTGCCGTGGTTCGATCGCCTACGTTTCGGCGACTTCGGTTTCTTCACGCCTTCTGCAGGTATTCTATGTGACGATAGCTAAATAAATCGGTGAAATGTCTAATCTGTAGTATTGATGAATATCTGCCATAAAAATGAGCACCATTCAGTTTAAAACCACTCGCGGTTCTCTTAGGTGAGGGACCAGCCGTATGTATTGTTCACGTGGAATGACGACTGAAATCTACCCGGCTTAAAAAACTGATTTGCTAAGAAAACGCCAAGTCAGTAGTGATAGTTATGCATTCGTCTCTCCGATTTATTTTTGGACTTTTGAAATTTATCCTGAACGTCTCAAGAGTCTTGCGCGTTGATGTTTTCGATTCGCGCGCTGGAGTCCGGACAGTCACGTCAAAATAATTACTGTTGTGCTTTTGTGCCTCATCAGTATCCAGAGGAGTGCTTTATCAAATTCTAACTTTTTCATCTAGATGCTGTTTGTATGCGGCCATGAGATGGCTACCCAATTCTCCAATACAATTCCTTCACCGCACGATTTACATGCGATCAGGTATATCGTACTTGAACTCACACAACTCTCGCCTCTTCCGTTAGGACAGATTACACATTTTTTTTTGAGCTGCCGAAACGATCACTGAGACGGTTTCGTGCTAACTGAAGTCGTAGGATATTGGATTGGAAATCAATATCCCACATAACTTTCAGGACAACTTCTTCTAAGGCACCTCTTGATGGCGCAATTTAATTCGTTTGATTCAAAAAATATTTTGAAAGGAACCTTGTTTAGGTTTAAAACGTTGTTTTGGGGCGTCACACCACTTTTGATCTGATCCGAGTGTTCCTGCTTTACAGCCATTTGGAACGCCTATTTTCTAGGTTAACTTAGGCAATTCTTTTCTTTCAGCTCTACACGCATTTCTAGCCGTTTGACATTTGTTTCTGGCAACTCATTTCTTCATGTGCGAAGGTCGAGAGGCGATGTAGTGCAGTAGTACATTTTATTACTTAGTTTTTGGTTCCTTTTCTTGTCCTAACCACTTTCCAAAAGCTTTTAAGATTTAGAAATAAAAGGGTGCTCTCGGGTGGTTTTTCTGTTAGAAATTTTATGCACTTCGACTGCATGTTAGACAATTCAAAGCAATAGCCCTTGTTTTTGTGTGCAACAGACGATGGATCAGTCGTCTATGTATCGACAGTAGAGTTCGGTGATCGAGGACTGGAGCTATCGCTAGACATGAACGTGGTGGCAAGGCATAGTGCAGAACAGATGGACAAGCGTTTTCAGTTGTTGACTAAGCAGTTAGAGTATATAAAATTCACGCAAGAAAAACGGAGTGAGAACTGGCTTCCATTCCTAGACATTCAAGTAAAGCCTTCAAAAAGTGGATACACCAGAAAATGATATCCAAAATCAAATAATATGAATACACCAGTGCACTACCTCTCCTCTCATCCTTCACACATGAAAAACAGTTTTCAAAAACGTGTACGAAAGGCTAAACATGTGCGTGCAAGAGAAGAGGAAAAGAAGGAATTGCCAAACCTGGCCTTAAAAATAGCCATTTCCAATGGCTACGAAGCAGAGGGTACTCGGATTAGACAAAAACGTAGGCTAATTCCCCAAAATAATGTTTCGGACCTAAGCAAGATTCCTTTTAAGCTACTTTTCATTTAAAACAAAATAAGTTACGCCATTGAGAGATGCCTAAGAAATGGTCTTGAGAATTCTGTGTCAGTTATTAAACCCCAATATAACACTCTACGCCGTCAATTAGCTCCCAACCGCTTTTATGATTATTCGAACAGATTAAGAATTTTTTGATCTATCCAAACAGCAGAAACATACTACGTGAGCTCAGATGCACTATACTTAGTCTCGTGTAAGGCATGCGGTGATGAATATATAGGAGAAACGGGTAGATCACTTTGTGTCCGCATAAAAGAACATCTAGATGGGAAGTTGAAAATCGACAATGTACTCCTTTAGGTACACAAAGGGTACAGAAGTACAGTGGTGGCGATTTTGAAGTGACTGTTCAGATCCAGGCTCGAGAACCAAAAATATTAACGTACGAGACTCTGGAAGCGTTTTGGATAAATTTCAAAAGTCTAAAGATGAACCAGAAAGCTGAATGCCTTATAATCACACGCGACCTAGCGCCTTTTCCTCAAATTGATTTCCTGACATGGGTGGCTCCCACTCATCCCACGTGAGCAACATGAGATTGCTCCCACACACAGCAAAACGGTGAGTAGTTTTTTCAAGAAAATGGTGTCCATTTCTATGTTAGATCTTTATTAGCACTACAGATATTTTACCGAATTATATGGCTATTGTTACACCAAATACGTCCAGGATCTAAAGAGGTCGAAGTCGCCAAACCGTCAGCCATCGAACTGCAGCAACAACAACATTAACAACAGCAAGAACGACATTAGCAACAACATCAACAGCAACAACAACAAATGATACCAACCTCGCTCCAGCTCAACAAGGGCAGTTTAAAAGACTATATATACGTATATCGAATATTTATGCCGAGGATTATAGAAAGTCGCTCTTCTGAGTTATATACATATAGTCAGAATGCCATAGAAAGTAAATCACTCTCATGAAAATCTTTAGACACTAAAACATTCTAGGTCTCGACGGAGCTCCAGGATTTCCTGGATATCCAGGGAGAGACGGCGTGCGTTACATTCAACAGAGAGGACCTCCTGGAATGCCTGGACCACGTGGACCTCCAGGTCCACCTGGCCTCAACGGTGTTGCTGAGGAAGGACCTGATGGGTTACCCGGTCTGCGAGGCAGGCCTGGATGGCCTGGTATGCCAGGACCTATGGGCAGACCAGGCCCGGTAATACCATATATTTGTTAACATTAATCCTTTAACACTAGAACAGATTTCTAGAGGCTTAGTTTTGGTTCAAATTTACCACCTATGGACGGATAACTTCAATGTGATCGTGCAGTAGTTAAAATTCGCTCAAGCACTTAGCAACACAACAGTTTGTTATTTAAACAAGAAATAATTCTGTATATTCTTGTTGAGCCAATACGAGTTGTTATTTTATCCTTTATTTACGCACGAGCTTGTGTTTCGGCGGATTTGGCCTTCTTCAGAGCCTGGGAAGGCCAAGTTGACAGCAATCCACCCAGCCAAACACCTCCATAGCCAAACAGAGAAAATGCTAAACCAAAATTTCAATCACACTGAACACAGAGTCTTTGCACACTCACCGCTTTCTGTGAGACTTCCACCGAATATACCACACAGAGACCAATCGTACAGAGTTCGTATGGAAGAGTAATGTGCTTTTCACATTAAAATAACAGTTTTAAATACTGTTCTACAACATGTGTGATTACGAGGTATTCCTCCTTGCTCTTCATTTTCGGATTTTTGGAAATAATCCAGAATGCCTCGATTGTGTCCTCGATTCCTATGCGAAGATCGTAACTTCTACCTCTAAATCTTTCCGTTTACGTCTCCATGTCCTATGCTCGCTTGGTTGAGTATTCAGTTTAATTTTACTGACTAGGTTTTTTTTTGAACGGATTCAGGATGCTCTACACGTTTCGCCAATGTATTCGTCCCCGTATACTTTACAAGAGATCAGATAAATATCACTCTAACTCAAACAATCACCGTCTCTACCGTTAAGGCAAATTATGAAATTTTGCGTTGTACATAAACCGTTATACAGGTGGTCCAGACCAGCTGGCTTCTTGTAGACTCTATTGTCTATGCGCAACAAAAAATTTCAAAACTCGGCCTAAAAGTAGAGACGACGATTACACGAGTTCGAGTACAGTTCATCTGATTTTTTGTAAAGGGCGCGCGG
Organism: Angiostrongylus cantonensis; assembly: GCA_009735665.1. Classification (NCBI taxonomy): domain Eukaryota; kingdom Metazoa; phylum Nematoda; class Chromadorea; order Rhabditida; family Metastrongylidae; genus Angiostrongylus; species Angiostrongylus cantonensis. The sequence goes on from MQTX01000056.1 coordinate 23,666, forward strand.
ACGATTACATTGGCGCAACAGAGATAGGCCACTCTGCATCCTTATAAAAGGACATCTTGTCAGTAAACGTAAAGTTAAACGAAATACTTTACTAGGGGCGCATGGGGCACAGAGACATAACGAAGAAGCTTTTGAAGTAGAGGTTACGATCTTCGTACAGGTATCAAAAACACAAGCGAGCAACATTCTCGAGGACTCTTGGATTAATTCCAAGAACCCGAAAATGAAGTGCATGGAGGGAATGCCCCATAATCACGCGTGACATTGGACAGTATTTAAGACTGTTATTTTAACGTGAAATACACATTACGCTTCCATGTGAACTGCGGTTCGTCTCCACGTGACATATTCAGTAGGAAACTCACAGAAAGCGGTGTGTGTGCGAAGAAGCTATTTTGTGTTCAATGTGACCGAAATTTTTTGTTTAGCACTTTCTCTGTTTAATTATGGAAGTGCTTGGCTGAGTAGATTGCGGTGAACTTGACCATTCCAGGCTCTGAGAAACGCGAAATGCGCCAAAACGCCAGCTTGTTCTTGAATAAGGAATAAAACAGCACCTCGTGTTTACTCTATAAGAATATAAAGAATTATTTGAACAAGAAATATTTGCTGTGGAATGCCTGAACAACTCAAGAACAAAATTTCGTTTGCATAAATAATGAATATCAAGCCAAGGAGAAATGGTGAGCATTAATGAGAATTAAAGCATTAGTGAATACTTTAGGCTGGAGCACCAGGCGAACCAGGGGTCGATGCTGAATACTGCCCTTGCCCTCCACGCGGTTCTGGTAACATCCCCCAGTCGGCTATTAGTAGCGGCTACGAAGTCGATACAGTTCTGACAGGTGGTTAGTGGTTATTATATTCCGGATTTTGTTAAACTCGTCGTCTTTATAGGTAGTACATAGGCGTGAAGAATTAGAAGCCTTAGTCAAACTAAAGCAGCTAAACCAGTTCGCAGAACTTTTTGATAATGCGAAAATGACGATAATGAACACCTATAAACAACTAAAGGTGGTGTCTGTTAAACATTTGCAGAACCCATAGTTCATCCATCTGCTACACAAATTTTCGAGCATCCTAACAGACTGAGGCCTGCAGAAACGTACGGAACATTGCCTGAGAGAGTCGCGAACAGAGGAAAACAACGACGATATATTTAAAAACTATTCCGCTAGTGTTCGTACTGTATAAATAAGAGATTCCAGTGTTGTTTCTTTTTTAACACAGTCTAGTTTTTCCTCCAACTTATAGAGATAAAACAGGCATTTCCTACCTAAACTTTTACAGAGAGCGTCGCTATCACTTGTGGCTTAAAGTTAAAGCCGTAGATGACCACTGTAAAGCAGTGGTACGCAGCATGATGAAATTCGGTCTGTTGAATGATCTGATAAAAAAACCAATGAGCAATGAAGACTTATTTTTTCAAAAGGTGATCATCTTTGAGCAAACCAATCTGGAATAGGGCGACTCATGTCAATATTAACTACTTCATCACCCTAAACTCTAATAGATGAAAACGTCTGTGCACCTTGTCTTTTCGTTGTGTAACAATTTTGCATAGTCCCAACCAAAAATGCGATTATACATAAACCAATAGAAAGCAAACAGCCATCGCTGCTCGTGGGCAGAAAGCCAATGACTTATTAGGAAGACGCTTTGAGCAAAATGTCACACCACCGGTCTAACCAGAGCTAAAATAGCCTTTCGATCGAACTTCAACACAGATCTCTATCAGATCAGATCCGGATCTCTACCTCTTCCATATAATTATGACGATTTATCATGGAATGATGTATCAATTTATCATTATCATGAATGACAATAATAAACAGCGACTTGCTAAATTGAACATTGTATGCTTCACATGATATTTGATACTAGTTGATAACTCTCGGTATTTTTCTGGTAACGAAAGTAAATAAGTGAAAAAAAGGAAAAAAGTAAAGTAAAAAAAGTAAAAGCGAAAAAGTGAAAGTGAAGTAAGGACCTCATATTTTCAAAAATCCTCTACTTATTACGCGGATTGAAGCAGTTCTTGCATTCAATTCGTCTCCTTTAACAAATCCTCCATGCACGAGTTTTTTTAGTGCTTGAGGTTGGGTGTCACCTTATAATCTAGTTGTTGTCACGAATTTCATTGAATGTCGCTTCTCTCTTAAGTTTTTGGATACTCGTGCTAGAGCGTTCTTCTCGGCTTTCAGGAATAAGCTGATCTCATGCAAGTCTACTACCAATTTATCAGAGAAATGGAAGGCTTGCTGAGCTCGCTAAGGAGTCGGACCAATGCTGTGCCCATGATGGATGGCATCATCACCACTGCCCTAGCCGCTCCATCAAAGCGTTACATACTAATAAAAAATCTTTCTGTAAATCTTTTTACGTATCACCTGTATCACCTGTGGTCCCGATAATCGTCGAATGACTCGAGCGGGCGCCAGTAAATCCTCCATTATTCCTTGTCGCGTGCAAGAGTAGTCCACTGGGTTTTCCTCGCTTTAGGAACTCGTCGAGCATCATATCCTTCTTCCAGGCTCTTCGTGAAAAGCTCTGCCTATCGGGAATACGTCGTTCTCTTGTTCAGCAATCGCGAGGTTGTTATACAACATAGATTTACTTCCATATACAATACAACAGTAGCTGACGTTTCGGCAGTATCGCCTTCTCCAGAGCCTGGAAGGGTATACTGATATACAATTTATTACGGCAAACACTTCAATAACACTTACAAAAAGACGAAAAACTCCATGGCAATAACATGATCAACAGCTTCTCGAAAAACTCACCGCTTTTTTACATGACTTCCAATGAGGAAGGTTAGAACAGCTGATTATAGTCGTATATGGTTGATGACTGCACCACCCCACATCAGAAATTGATCCAAAGACACGGGGCCAGGTCGCGTGTGACATCTGGGCTTTCCTCCCTGCTATTCATTGTAGGATTTCTGGCATTTATCCAAAAAGCCTCAAGGAGTTTGCGCGTTGGTGCAATAGTCTCCTGTGCTAGGATATTGACTTTAACTTCAAAATCGTTTGCACTGTGCTTTTGTATCCTATGCGTGCCTAGTGGGGTACTTTGTCTTACTTTTGGTTTGCCATCCAGGTGTTCTTTTATACGGATACACAAGGGTCTGCCCGTTTCGAAAAATATATTCGTCTCCGCAATCCTTGCAAGAGATCAGGTATATCGTACCTGAACCGCTGTCCCATTGCCAGCTCTCTCATTTGTGCGTAATATTTCTCAGACCATCTTAAGATCGAGCAGTTTAGGCGCTTTTAAGAGAGCCATAAGCTGCTGAATAGACAAGCCATGCTTTTGTATTCCTCCTTCACGCTTAACAAGAAGTTCGTGGATGGCTTGCATTGCGGAGTCATTCGATACGTTGGTGTAGAGTGCGAAAACATCGAAAGACTCCATCACGTACGCGTTGTTAGTAGACGCTTAACGTAGACGTTCAAGGAACATTTGGGTGTTCGTGAGGTGAGCTGGAATATGGCTAAGCAGTTGGGTAAGTATTTGGCCGAAAAACCATGCTATTCTACGGGTGGGCCGTCAACACAGCTGATAATTGGTCTAACCTTGTAGGAGAGTGGATTGGTAGACGCAAGATTACCAGCTGACACTAACTTATGTGTTTTAATAAGTAAATATAAAACGAGACATCTTGGTCGATCTATTTTAAGATGCGAAATAACGGATGGTTTTAAGACCGCCGCTTTTCTATTGTGACCCATTCATTGTTAAGTTTTCGGCATTGTCTTTTGTATTCCTTTTCAGACGATGGCCGATGAAGGGTGACATCACTAAGATGTTCCTTCGTTATCATAACATCTAACTGCCGAGGAATAACTACGAACTCTCCCCTTTATCACTAACTGATAGTCTAATGGTCCTTGAATTTATTAACTGTCTAATTTCTCGCATGCCACATCTTTGCACAGCTGTGAGGTTAGAGATATACTTTCTATCGCGATAGTGGGAAAGGGTTTTGAGAACATCGTCCGAAAACATGCAAAACTTTGTATCAATTTCGACATTGGAGTCCTGCTGTCTGAAGAACGCTCTGGGGAAAGGAGGTGATGGTAATAGCGCCGTTTCTTCGTTTTCATTTATATTCAGTGCTTCTTTTTTGGCCTTATAGCGGAGTCAATCTTGAAGTTCATACAAGTTGCATGCGATCCTACGCACATACTTTAGAAATGGGTTGTGATGGTGAAAAACTTGGACCCAATTCAAGTAGTGAACGCGCGTTCTCAGGTAAGGTCATGCCTCCAAGTACTGTGACCCTTGATGTTTTGGTGCATTATCAATCCTACTGCGACTACTATCAGAAGAGTAAATAATTTGTTTGTGATTCTTTCTTGAAGCTGGAGATATGTAAATTACTCAAGAGGTTTTCGAATTTTCGTTGTAAGGTTACTTTAGCATTAGACCTAATAAAATCGAACATCAATATTAACCCACCAACTATTCTCGTCCAAAGGCGATCCTCCAAATACAAAGCACAAAATTGTTCCTTCGACACACACGTCTTCATTCTGGCGTACATTTCGTTCCGCTTGCTTCGTAGTGCGGCTCTGAGTAGGTCCATTTCGATGCCTCGTACTTGTTGGCTGTCCTCTGATCAACCGTATATCTCGTGAAGTCGTTTCCGTTTTATGGACTTCGGCACGACTCGGTGTTGAATGCAGCGGCGAAGAAAGTGGATCTGTTGTCTGCCTAAGACGATCTTTTGTCTTAGTGACAGTGCTTCCTTCACAAGTCGAAAATATTTTGCTGATACATTTCGTAATAGTAACCAGGATCGACTTTCTATTAACCTCGGCATTAAATTATGAATTCGTCGCTTTCTTTTTTTTTATTTTTTCTTTTCTAATCTATTTTAGTCTACTCAGCGGTATCCAAAGATACGGGGCCAGGTCGCGTGTAACCTCTGGGCGAGGAATGGATCAATTTCTGATGTGGGGTCGTGCAGTCATCAACCAAATGCGACTATAATCAGCTGTTCTAACCTTCCTCATTGGAAGTCATGTAAAAAAAAGCGGTAAGTTTTTCGAGAAGCTGCTGATCATGTAATTGCCATAAAGTTTTTCGTTTTTTGGTAAGTGTTATTGAAGCGTTTGACCTTATAAATTGTACATTAGTGTACCTCTGAAGAAGGCGATACTGCCGAAACGTCAGCTGCTGTTGTATTGTATTGTGTGTTTTTCTATGGAAGTAAATGTATGCTGTATAACAATTTCTATCTCAATTGGATCGAAGGCCTTCTGTAAATCGACGAAAGTGGGACAAAGCGGTCTTTTGTACATTCGGAATACTTCAATGAGCCTTGTTAACGTGTGAATGTCGTACTAAATCCTTTTCGGAACCCTGCTTGCTCGCACGGCTGTCCTTCGTCCAGTGTTCTGTCAATCCTGTTTAAGATGACTCGAGTGAAAAGCTTGCAGAAGACAGACAGCAAGCAGATTGGGCGACAGCTGCCTATATCGTCATTGCCTTTCTGGACGCTGTTATTGTTCCATCTGGGCGTCGGAGTACAATAATCTTGGTCTTGTAATTGGCGAAGCTTCGGTGAGCTTTGCGAATGCTTTTTCCAGCCTCTGCAACTTCGACCATTACTGCAGCTCTTCTCTGTTTAAGATCTTTTATCGTCTGTCTGCATTGTTTCGTAAATTCGAACGTTAATTCGCGGTTGCCTACAGCTTGCGCGATTCCACGCCGGCGTGTCAGCTCAAGAGACAGAGACAAACAGAGATTGGAGACAAACGTCTCTTGGCGACTTTCAATCTCTCAGCTTTCATAGCGCTAACGCGAAGATGTTGAATGAGCCGATCGTATTCCTCGTCGATGTTATCGACAACGGCATCCTCCCAACAGCCGACGAGTTGAATAAGTCCCAATTCGTGGTGATTCTCGATTTCGGTTTTTGAGTGCAGCGGCTTTTTCTTCTTTCCGCAAGAAATAAAATAATGCACGAAGGAGGCGGTGGTCTGATCCAGTGCAAAATTTTGGGAGAACAGCGACATCGGTTAGGCAAAACTTTCTATTTACCATGTAATGGTCTATTTCGTTACGGTACTCTCTATTGGGAGATTCCCACGTCAGCGTTGAGGGTGGGGCTTTTGGAATTGCGAGTTACCATGGATGGTCTTGGTCGCCATGATAAACTCAGAGAGCCGCTCACCCTGTTCGTTCCATTCTAATCCGTCGGTCCCAATGTGGCGTTCCTCAGACGATCATCTTGGTCCAATCTTGGCATCGTAATCTCCAATGATGACCTTGAACAATGTGCGGTCTTCTCGGTAGAACCTCTTCAAGTCCATGTTGAGCGCTTCCACTTCTTCTTCGTCATAGTTTGATGTTGGCGTCGATGAATGAATCGATGTTCATGGACAAACTCGTGCTGACGAGAACGCCGACACCGCCTACGCCTTTACTGTCGCATGTTCCGAGGAACAGTTCTTCTCCAGTGTCATAGACAGCGTTGAATGGGTGGCGTCGTCTTGTCTCGGCCGGGCCAATGACGTCGTACCTTATGATTCTTGGTTGCATGAGCAAGTCCTCTATCGAGGACTCGGATGCAAGTGTACTTGCATTATAGGTACAGATCATCACCTTAGTTCTTTGCAATCCGCGCAGCTTCCATTGGTCCTGAGATTTTAGCAGCCTCGCAGTACTCGTCACACCCAACGCTGCGAAATTGGGGGCTCTTTCGGGGTAAGGGGAATGAGGTTCGTTTTTTTTTTACACATTATAGGTACAGGTACATTATAGGTACATCACCTTAGTTCTTTACATACAGGTACATTATAGGTACATCACCTTAGTTCTTTGCAATCCGCGCAGCTTCCATTGGTCCTGAGATTTTAGCAGCCTCGCAGTACTCGTCACACCCAACGCTGCGAAATTGGGGGCTCTTTCGGGGTAAGGGGAATGAGGTTCGTTTTTTTTTTACTGTGTTTAGCGTTTTGACACCCACGTATAGCTTGCTGGGCTCTGAACGTGGGGGCTGGTTATACTCACGGGCAGCTTCCCAGGCTCTCCCAGAGTGGATGTGGAGCTTATTTGTTGGAGGCGACTCCTACCGCCTCCCATGTACTTCCCTGTCACTTGATTGCAGGCTTTTGGTTTTTTGATGTATCAATGAAAACATATTTTATGTTTCCTCATTCCGAAGGGCTCCTGTGATGCAATGCTCGAATGCCCCCTGCAACAAACACATGGGATCGATCCTCGCCCCCATGGCTCACCAAGTCTTCCATCCCGCCGAGGTCGGCAAATTGATACAAGACTTGTCTGAGAGGATAGCAGTACTAGCTCATTGCAGAGGCCAGATGTGCACTTCCTCCTAACGGTTCACCTCCTCATCGTGGCTGGGAAGTGCTCTTGGGTGTCAAGCTGCGACGTACAGCGGACGATGGTAGGATTAACCAAGCTAAGAACGAGTCCGGCGCTTCCATCAGGAAGCTTAGCTAGGAAGAAACCAATACCAGGATCCACCACCGTCCTGCTATCAAAGTCGCATGATGACAACTCTTTCGCTGATCCACATTTCCTGCAACTGCCTGTGCTGGTGACGGGGACCTGGGGCAGACCTTGGCCAGACTGAGCTCGAGATTTTAGAAAACCACAATGCCTTAATCAGCACAAAGCGAGAACGCACCCACACACGCATGCATGAATACGTCTAGCAAATACAGGAAGTATGTGCAAAATCGACGCAGTAGAAACATAGAGTCCATCCCCTGGATCCACCTGAGTCTCAAGAAAACAAAGGTCGCTTTTGGTCCACGATTAAACCCCTATCCGCCTCCTGGGGAAGCACCACGTAACCTCGCGACTAACCGGCTCGAGATTCCTCAGATGAGGGAGATCCGTGGTCTCTATATATGTAGTAGTGATAATACATGTACACTAATTCCACACTATAAACGTGAATCGTGTTAGTGATTGCACGGAACAGAGCCCTCCTGTCAGTACTCGCGGAATCAGTGGTGGTGAAGCTTATGGACAATTTGCCAAATGAATGTCGACTTTGGCACACAAAAATTTCGAACTAGTTGAGAAACTGCTTGCGAAAGTGAATAATGTAAATTACATGTTTAAAGTGAGCAAGCAAACGTTTGCCGAACTGGTCATAGAGGAAAGCTTAAGTAGTGCACAGTTGAAACACTGGACCAGCCAGTATTATGGCGTTCAGGTAGGAAGATGAGAAGGACACTATTATGTTTTGTACCTCTGATGACACCCTACGCGACAGGTAGTCTAGACAAAAACCAATCTAGAGCGAGTTGTAATCAAGGAAAACTGCCCTTATTTAAATGAGATGAGATGGCGACCTAATCTTCCGATGTCTGAATTACAAATTCATCATTACGGTTTAGGTACATGCAGCATCTGCACTCATCTACATAGTTGATCAGGTGAGTTTCTAAAACGTGTGTCTGAGTATTGGAGGAATGTAGTGATAATTGACGTCAGAACCAAATTTTTCTACTCTTGCCTCTAGATTACTCGCAGCTACAAACTCCATAAGCACCAAAATTTTTTTATTTTTATTTTATTTTGTAAAACCCGTCTTTACGCATATTGTGAAGATCCCAGCACTTCTCATTCGTTTCCTCGCATCCATCACCCAGAAATGCCTTCGAGGATTTTCATTTAACTTAAATGTCGTAAAATACTGGTTGAGCAATTCTTCCTGGGCTCCTAAGATAACCAGACTGGAGCTTTCCCAACTGGATTTGCAGGTTGGATTAGAGAGTGATTTTTCCCCAGACAAGTCTCGTACCAATTTTCCGACCCCAGAGAGATGAGAGGCTCGGTGAGCCCGGAGCAGCATCGAACCAGCACCACGTACGTGATGACCGGAACCACTACCACTGTGCTATCTGCCTTCTCTTTACTAGAATCTGGAGCCTTTAAATCTGGTGACGTACTTGAGAAGTCAGTCAAAAGTATAGACAACCGAAAAGTCGGCCTGAGGTATGGCGCCAGGTCATACGTAACTGCAGGCTCGTGCTCATGACCACAGGTCCGTGTTTTGCAACAGTTCTTTCTCAAATTTTTTGATGTATCAATGAAAACATATTTTATGTTTCCTCATTCCGAAGGGCTCCTGTGATGCAATGCTCGAATGCCCCCTGCAACAAACACATGGGATCGATCCTCGCCCCCATGGCTCACCAAGTCTTCCATCCCGCCGAGGTCGGCAAATTGATACAAGACTTGTCTGAGAGGATAGCAGTACTAGCTCATTGCAGAGGCCAGATGTGCACTTCCTCCTAACGGTTCACCTCCTCATCGTGGCTGGGAAGTGCTCTTGGGTGTCAAGCTGCGACGTACAGCGGACGATGGTAGGATTAACCAAGCTAAGAACGAGTCCGGCGCTTCCATCAGGAAGCTTAGCTAGGAAGAAACCAATACCAGGATCCACCACCGTCCTGCTATCAAAGTCGCATGATGACAACTCTTTCGCTGATCCACATTTCCTGCAACTGCCTGTGCTGGTGACGGGGACCTGGGGCAGACCTTGGCCAGACTGAGCTCGAGATTTTAGAAAACCACAATGCCTTAATCAGGAGATCTCCGAAAAATGGTGATTATGCTGAGGCCCATACAAGTGAGGACGGGCCGTTCATGTATCAAGTTATGCTGGGGTTAGTAGGAAGTCGGTATTGTAAGCGAAATCAAACTTTTATTCATTTTCACAAAAGAATTGACATCAAATAAGCTAAAAGCGTTAATAACGGGTTATATTGCTACATGCCTCATACATCAATATCTAACGATCCTTTCGATTTCTAATATAGACCTGCCGTCATGGAAACGTCTCCATTCATTACATCGATGACGTCCTACAAAACACAAATTTACCTCTTTTTCTTTACAGCCACTACACATGTGAGTTAAAAATAGTCAATGGTTAGAGATAAAAGGATGAAAGGATAAAGCTCTTGGCGTTGATCAATCTCTGAGGGATGCTCCATGAATTCGACCTCATTAAGTATCGTTGGAGGTGATTGAATGTATATCTGGCATAGCGGTGGCATACCGTTGTACTGAGGCAGTGCTGCTATCCTCAGAGACAAGTCTGGTACTAATGCTGACCACGGAGAGATGGAAGTCTTGGTGAGCCTGGGGTGCTGAATCGATCCCGTGTGTATTCCAGGACGTCTCTAAGCTTTGTCCAACACGCGCTCCGTGGATAGAGGTACCGCGAAATAATGGCCTGTAATTCGATTCTACTGTGGGCCATTCAAGCCTGTATCGCTTTGGGCGTGGTAATTTTCTGTCAGACTAGCCTGGGAAAACAAATCTTCGATCCACAAAGTGGCCACTGCCATTGGTGTAACTTGGAAATGTTCCACAGAACTCTCCCAGTATTCCAGGAAGAATCAACTGGACCAGGATTCATACAAATACGCAGACAAATAGATATGTCTTCGAACAGAACTTCTTGATCACCAAACCAGTAATGGTTATCAAAAAACTATATTTTGGAAATGATTAAAATTTTAATGCAGGTTATATATATATAGGTAGATTTATCTGTCATTGGCCTTGTGTATCTAGTAAATTGTCGATTGTCGATGGTCTTCTTTAAGCAATACGAAACGTCAACATATCCTCATCCTAGGCGATGTTCTACAACAATTTCATCACCCTTGTCGCTACATCCTCCCAGAAGTTTTTTCATCTGAATTTTTTTCCAGCAGAAATTTGACAACTCCTTAACAATACATTAAAATACAGCCAGGTGCAGTCTCCAATGAAAAGTATGGAATCAGGGTAGCCTGTATCCAGTGGTTAGACGTGCCGTGCACTACACACTGGGCCGTTTTTTGATTATATCACATGCCCAGGCTGAGCAAGCCTTATACCTTTCTGGGATCAGCAAGTTAGACCCTAATTTGTTTGACATGATACAAACAGTAACTTTCTACATCGGTAATCCACTACGAGTTATTATAGTGGCCAAATATGCATTGATTCAAATGCATGGTGCACCCATAGTCTTGATGAACAGCGAACGCCTTGCCCTTTATGAGACCTGTTATTATATCTAGGAATGATGAGCAGGACGTTTATCCTTTTCTGTCCATAACTACGCTGTTCTTCATTACAGCGTATTCTCTGCCAGCAAGCAAAATGTTCACCTTTTTGAATAAAAATAGATTTTTTGGCTGTTTTCTTTACGAAGTTAACATTTGAGTCCGCGTCTTTGATTCATGCATAGAAGCACATCTATTTGTTTATTTAAATAGATAGATAATAGTAAAATAGCTATAAAAATCGGAGCACGCACTGCACGACTGAGACAAGTGATTGGTCTGCCACATGGTCGCCGTGTACTTTTGTCGAAGATCTCATCGAAGAATGGATTACACAGAAGCGGTTGGCCATGCAATCGTCGATGTGGCGCGTAGACGAACATTTCTTGGAGGATCTGCACTGCCTCTTCAGGGCAATCTACTGTTATCGGAATTACCTGAAAACGTCAAGACAGCAGTCTTTCACTACAACCGTAAAGTTTCTCTCAGAAAAAGGAATCGTTTTACCTTTTCTAGTTGAGGTTCTGCGCCTGTATTTGTGAAGCTCTAAAAAATGTTTTAAGCTTTTATCAATGAACATCCTTTTAGAAATGGTTCAGTTGCGAACAAAAGGTATTTTCTTTCTTTTATTAACGCCCCATCGCTTATCCCGATGTAATTTGGACTAAAGTGCATAATACTCATATGTGATGCCAATTGGTAGCTGGACAACGACTTCAGCTACTGATGCGCTTAGATGGAATCAACTACAAGCACGAGAAGCATCGTTAGAAGGTAGCTTCATCAATTTTTCGGAACCAAGCTACATATGCATCGTCTAGGTTACGACCCAGTGTGCATCGTTAATATTCCAATTATAGATGTACATTTCGTCGTTCTTTGTCGAAATGCCTACTGATTGTATCTCTTTCCATTTGCCGTTCGGAATGTTCATGTCGAAGGCATCCTGGTCAGTTGGCAAGCCGAAGCAGTCGATGTAAAGCTTGAAGGAGAAGATTCAAGTTCTTTTTTCTCGCAATCGAATGATGATCATCTATAGATTGCCAATTGCAATTGGTCTCACTTCAATCTGATTGAAAGTGCTCTTCCCTGGAAATAGCACGGCTCCGCGAAGCATTTCTCCAAATACGCATGCGCACGACCAGATATCTAAACATTGCGATTATTAAAGTTGCACTTGAAAAATGATTTTTTCGAATCGAACACCTCGTATTCGGCACTCTAAACACTCACTGGCTCCCGTTAAGTCAGTTTTGCTTCCTCTTCCAAAGCAGCATTCGTTAAGAAGAGATTGTCACCCCGAGTATGACTTCCCTTCTTCCCGAAAGAAGGAACCATTCAGTTGGTGGTCGTTTGACCATCGATTCCTGACATGATCTGGCGCTGCACTGTACCTTTACTTACCTCGGTAGGCAGGTTGTGACAAGTAAACGCGCCAAGAATGTGCTATTTGATCCAGAAACTAATATTTTCATTTCGGAGTCCTAATGATTCCACTATGGAAATGTCTTGTTTCGAAAATATGTTCCAGCAAGACTACCTGGCTCCCCAAGAGACCGAATTAAGCAAAGTTTGTTTCCAGTTAATGGAAGCATTTACTTTGGTACAAATAACATTAGGTTACTCACCAACTTCACAACCGTATATTTTAGCGCCTAGTAGCAGCTCCGGTGGCCTATAATACCTAAATTATAAGTTCTTTTTTGTGAAGAAATCTCAGTGTAAATAAAGAAAGAAAAAAACATCGGAAAAATGGAGTTAACCTCACCTTGTAACATGGTAGCTGGATTGTGGGCTCTTTTTGGGCTCGAAGGCCGAAGAGCCAAAATCGCCGATCTTCAGTAAGCCGGATTCATCGTCGACAAGCAGGTTTTGTGGCTTTATGTCACGATGACAGATACCTGCCTATGTTTGATTCAATTTAGAAAGCTCTGGTAAGCGACTCATCAAGGTTGCCTTACTCGCAGTAGATGATACTGTCCTCGGAATAATTGCCATGCAAACATTTTAATCTCAACGAGTGCGATCTTTCGCTGGTGCTTCTTCAAGTACTGGTAAAGATTAAGTGGAAAGAACTCCAATATAAGCGAAAAACAGGTCTGAAATGCTATTGATGACATATCATAAATTGCTTCTTCATCGATTCTCAAAGCGAATCCGGTGACCGAGTGATACGAAGTACCACACGGCTTTCATTGAAGCGGTTATGTAGGACTCTAGCCCTTGGGTAGGGACATTTCCAGATGATATTAACCAAATAAGGCACTTCTTTGGAAAATAAAGCTGGTAACTGCTATATTATTTGTACTCATACTTAGTTCGTTTAGACTTACTTTGACAAACCTTTGATTAAAAGTGGTATACAAATTTTATTGCCTCCTTTTTACAAATCGCGTGGTTTCCGGTGAAATATATTTGGGTATAAAACCACGCCCACTTAGTAGATAATACTCCGTGGATTTTTCACTTTAGGCGCTTACAATTAGTGAGGAGAAGCACAAATAAGCGCGTTCGGTTCGATAGTTATATCATCCATTTTCTAAATACCCCACCAATTCACACTGTCAAATCCGACTGCCGTCAGGTTGTCAAGGCGTCGTGGCTTTCGTTAGTGTGGGCTTAACATCGGTTTTATGTAGGCAAATATGAGAAAAAGAACTTGCATTATCTGAATAACGTGTTCGATAGCTGTAAAGTAATCGAACGATGTTTTTATGATTGAGGCGACTCAGCAGTTTTAGAATTTGAATTTCATAAGAAGTTAGTGAAGATGCTGAAATAATGCGGGCGGTGTGAACACTTTAATGTCTAAGAAACAAGTAATTGAAAGCTCAAGATAATTCGTTATGATGGCAGCAAAAAGTTTTGAGACCTTTCTGGGTTCCGGACCATGTCTTTTTGATCACGACTTCTTTAGGCGCGTTAGTGTCGTCCTCAACGAAACCACGGTAGACGTTACTGAATGCTCCGTAGGAGAATAAGTGTAGATTCCACAACTTTAGAGAGACCTGCAAAGGTAGGCATGGACACTAAAGATTCCTCAGACAAGATAATCTCAACACAGAGGCAGTATCTTTTTTGGCTTGTAGAAACGGAAAAAATATCCTCTGTCAGCGTAGAAAAACACCACCAATCGCTTAGGAATGTCCCATCAATTCAGTTCTATGAAGCATGAACTCTTGTGAGGCCATCGTTCTATTAAATCGTGTTCTTATGAACTTAGGCAGGTCTATTTGCCGATGGCGCAATGGTAGAGGATTTGGCTTGCCGGAACACGGAATCGAATTATATTTGTATTCCAATGCACCTATAACGACAGCCTTTCGCACTGCTGATCTTTCTTTTAGTCATCAAACATTTTTCTACGCAGTTGGTGCTTAAAGGATAAAAATTAATGATTTGGATGCACAACGATTTCTTCATTTGCTTGCCAGTTATGTTCATGGGATGGTCGTCGTCATGCAAAGAAGCATACTCTGCATCGCTGCGCTCCTGCTCCAAATTATGCTTGTAGTTGACCATTTGGTCCGATCTAACCCACTTTCGGTGGACCATGCCCATAAAAGTACAAAACATTGGGTTGGAATAATATGTATCGAGCTCCAAGTGCTCGGTACGTGTTGATCTTAGATTCACCATCTCCCTCCAGTTACAAACTCTCAGAAAATAGGTTACGTGTGTATAAAGCAGACGAAATTCGCAGATGATAACTTGCGTAGACTGATCATGACGCTGACCGCATAAGAGAATGTCAATGAATCGTAGGTGCACAGTGTTAATTCCCCAGCTGATAGTAATAACAGAAAAGCAGAATATCTTCTCAAAATCGTGCAAGATTAAACATATTGTCTTCGTCATGCGTGTGCGCTAGCCCAAGTACAGACGATCTTAACAGCGCGTTTTGCCTTTCTCGACAAAAACCATCCGTTTGCAAGCGGTTCCTAGATCAAGCTGGGTCATCCGGTGGTCAACAGAGAATTTATCAAACCAGCTTCTCGGAGGCTTTGAATTTGTCTGTCACTCATTGCGATTCAATATCATTTCGCCATTGAGCACACCTTTTCTTATATCCTCGCTATGGAGTATTCCAGGTCACAAATGATACCCTAATCAGCATACCCTAATTGGAAACAATCCAATTGCTTGAAAAAAGCTGAATAAAAAATAAGACTTGTAAATTACAGGTCCAACATAATCCCTCTTTGGCGACCAAACGGTTTTGTTTGCACACAGATGGGTAATGGAGAAGATCATCTACAACTTCTACTGCAAACATTCCGATGGCTACATCCACCTACTTCTTGGAAAGCTGAGAGTGATGGATTAATTTTTGCATGTCGCTGTGCTGAATTGTAGAAGGCTGTAAAAAAAAAAAGGCTGCAGCACTCTAGCCTGATAACAATGCACTCTAAGTCGTCAGAAACTCTCATCGCCTATGCTCACCAACACACTAGCTTGACATTTTGCTGGCGCGGTTCTAAATTTAGAAAATTTCACCCAAATAGCTCCGTGAGACGTTACTAATGAAATTTTGAATAAAGTAGTGTTCCTGTAGATCTCGGTGAACCATACGTTTATAGAGAAGACCATCTGTGATAGATATGAAGTGACGTAGTGGTCCCAGTCGTGTGTGGACAACGATTTTTACGTTTATAATTACCCCTGACTTGAAGACAGAACCATAAAAAACGTTTCGAGTATACGCGTATTCAAGACTATCTGAAAAATGTACAACACTGAAGTACGAATATACCGTTCTCAACATGAACTTTAATGTCGAGGTTTGACTATTTCGCTATTGTTAATTCTTGAAGATAAAATAATCTCCAGAAAGGGTTCTCTCACTTTCAGCAAGCCGCGCGAATGGTTACATCCACTATAAGACTTGAACGACACCACCATGTGGGGACACCAAGCACAAGCAAGTAGGTCATCGCTTTTTCTATGACTTTCTGAAAAGAAAAAAAGTGTAAGTGGTGTGAAGAACGATACCTCACGATCGTCCTCAATCCTGAGTGCAAGGACGTCGGCAGAGTCAGTGTATCCCATAGGCAACCCGCCTAGCCGGGTAGAGCGATCAAGTAGTAATGAACAAGTTTCGCCTAGTTGATAAAGGTTTAAAAACAATTTTTCATTTTGCACTATCCATCAGTGTGATCCGTATACATATCTAACGGACAAACAATTCTATCTAGGATGTGCGGATATTTGTTTGATATTATTCCAGTGTCACAAATAATTGTCCATGGTCATTGTGATAAAACTTCGAAGACGCTGTTTAGTGCACGAAGCCTAGAAAGCAACCAAGTGAAAAATGAACCAATCTACACTATATCTCGTGTAATGACGTTGTGTGTGTTAACATAAGTCGAATAGTTTTATTGCTCACAGCTACCCTACAAACAACTCTTCACTCTTACTCACTCCCGCGAACGCCCGTCATACTCTTCCGCTGTGTGCCGTTACAGGACGGAGAATAACATTAATACTTGGTAGCACGATCTCCGTTTTTCGGAGATTAGCTGGTTAAGCCATTGTGGTTTCCTGGAATCCCGAGGTCAGCATGGCTAAAGTCGACCCAGGCCTTCACCACCATAAGCAGTCGCAGCCATTGTGGATCAGCGGGAGATTTGTCACCACGCGACTTTGATACTAGGATGGTGGTGAATCTTGGTATTGGATTTGTCTCAGCTAGGCTTCCTGATGGAAACGCCGGATTCCTTCTTAGCTTGGGAGGCCCTGCCAGGGGATGATTTCTCCTTCCTTGTACATCACAGTTCTACACTCAGGAACAGCTCTCAACCACGATGAGGCGGTGAGCCATTGGGAGGGGTGGAATTAATGCGGCGGAAAAATACACATACTTCCTCAAAATAGCCAAATTAGAAGAGGTTCTTGAAGCAATCGCTCATTCGGGCCCAGCCAATAACGGTGTTGACCGATGACGAGGGCAAAAATGTCTCATAGAACAGAAGTTTCGTTTCCTAGCAAGCGAGGTATGAAACAAAAAATTGGGCTTCGTTGCTAAGGAAAATCCTTTTATTGATTGTAATGCTAGAAATCTGAGTTTGAGTTAATTCTCTAAATCCTTTGCTATGACCAAAGTAGATTTAGTGGTACTAATCAAATGCACTATGACGTGCTAAGCCGTAGTTGCAAAATCATCTAAACGCTACTTTAACCATTAAACCTTAACCGAATAGCACGGTTTCTCCAAGATTACTAGCTGATAAAGCAAATGGGTTTGCAAAAGCACATGCTTTTGCACATGTCGAACTGTACAGGCAGCCACCACAGATAGTTATTAGTCTCTTGCATTACCCTTAATACTGCCATACCTATTGTTTTGAACAGTGTTTTTTTTACTAACATACTTCTTCATAAATCCTTATTCCTGTGGTTTCAAGATGCTCTGCTGTTTTCCTTTCTTTTCGCTGTTTTCGTTTCATGTTCTGCTAGAAAAAGATTATTAATGTCTGTTAGTTTCAGTAGTCACCCCTGATATGAATATGAAATTAAACACAGTTGCAGGTATTTGATCTTTAACGTAGAAATGAACTTCAACTGCTGCAGAAATTCGTTCTAAATCAATGGTTCTGTGATTTTTTTGTGCCTTCTTGGTAGATTCTCTGGAAGAGGCTTCCCTTTGGTTT
The DNA here is from genome assembly GCA_009735665.1 of Angiostrongylus cantonensis. Classification (NCBI taxonomy): domain Eukaryota; kingdom Metazoa; phylum Nematoda; class Chromadorea; order Rhabditida; family Metastrongylidae; genus Angiostrongylus; species Angiostrongylus cantonensis. Next base: position 41,376 of record MQTX01000056.1, read on the forward strand.
CAGGGATAACAAGTTGATAAGCGAAGGTGTCAAATGCGGCCATTGCTGTTAGAACGATGTATGGAAACGCTTCCCAGGCACTCTGAAATAAAAATACTTTACCATACTTTGGTCTATTCAGATAAACTTGTTAAAATTCAACATTACCAATAAAAAAACAGCTCTTGCAATTGGTTAGTCTTTACTAACGTGTTGTACTCTTAGGTAATCCTTTCACTCACATGAAACTTTAGGGTTTTGAATCCCATGAAGTTTTCGAGGATCACTTTAACATACTGTTGCCGAGTACTCTCTTGCGAACGAACTATTCAGATGTTTGAAAAATCGCAAGCCACTAGTGATAAGTTTTGTGAATAAGCAAAGTAAGGCGTTTGGCACTCTAGCTCGTCCAACTTTTAAACAAAAACTTATGAAAAGCTGGAGACGGTGCTTCCTCCCAAAAACACATTAGTGACCGCGGTAGCTCTTCTAACAAGAACTGCTGAGAATCTCCTAGTTACTAAAGTTGCTGAAAACTTTATGAAAATAAGTGGGACTTTGCTCTAAAGCTTTAATCATGTATACATTTCTTTAAGAGAAGAATTTCTAACACAATGGTGGCAGCTGCAAACACAATGATACATTAAAGGCAATCGTAGTGCCCAAAATACAGTTTATTCCATTACATTTATCTTCCAAACAGGAGTTTCAACGGAAAAAAAGGTGAGGAGGAAATGTGTCACGGGTAACACAATATCAGGATATTATCTTGATAAAATTAGTGAAGCTTTTTTACAGTGGAATAAAATTTATATTAAAGATACATCCATTCAAACGAAGACTTAATTTCTAATGGGTTTTTGTTCCATTCAATAACCATCAAAATGTGATGCGATAGGCTGCTTTAAACTGAAGACGGAAAAGCATTCTATGCCACATGCATCGAACTCAATGCATTGATCAAGGCCTATGCGTGCCACAGAATTCGGATCGTATTAAGACGGCTGGATTTTTTCCTAAGAGCACTCGACTGCGAAATCAAAGAGCCACGTCCTACATAGTAGTTATTTCTTCAACAGCATCCTATATTTCACGATGACTTTTAGAATTCCACAAGTTCATGGCTATTTTTCCAAAACAAATTTGTAAAAAAAAGCACATGCCACAGCATGAAGGCAAGGGCAAATTGGTGTCGTCAAGAATCCTTAAGCGATGTTTTAAGATATTATAATTGGGTAACGTTCAAAGAATAAGAAATCTTTCATTGGCTTCGCAAAGTTTTCAAGATTATAGTGAAAGCGAGTCTACTATTTACTCACACACACACGACGAGATGGCTACGATTCAGAAGGTGCTGATATAGTAGGTAAACACGATCCTGTCCATTCTACTTTAAAATCGATATCGACTCTAATTTTTTCGACGAGCCGTTTTCTCGACTGGTAGCTCTGTCCTTTCGCATCCACTATCGGTTAGTGATTCAGCACATCTAAACCGGAAGCTATTCAGTTGTGCAAATTCGCCTTTTTGTGCAGCCCTCCTTTTCTTCGATTACTTATTATTACGATTACTTTTCTTGAAGTATGGTGAAAGCAAGTCTACTGGTGGATGCGAAAGAACAGAGCCGCCAGTCGAGCGAACGACTCATCGAAAAAGTCTCCTTTAACTGAGAACTCGTTTATGAAACCTTTTAAAGTCGATATCGATCCCAAAGTGGAATGCACAGAATCGTGTTCATTTACTATATCAGCACCTTCTGAGCGGTCGCCATCTCGCTGTGTGTGTGCGAAGTTAGGACACTCACTTTCAACATACTTCAGTGTTTCATCGGAGAAAAGCAAGATTGCACAAAAAGGAGAATTTGCACAACAGAATAGTTTTCCCAGATCATATTGGTATTTAGCTAAACTAGTAAATATCACTAAAAGCTCATGAAAAATTTTCATTTGAAAACTGGTTGATCTGAAACTAGTGCAGGATTTCCAATTTTATTCCTATTATGCTTTATTTAGAATTTTCTTCGACTTCTGTACCATTTGGTGTGTGTGGCGCAGTTGCCGGAGACGCCCTACAGCACACACGTGGGTTAGATCGCCGCGCCCGTGGCTTGCCAAGCTTTCCATCCTTTCGGGGTCTGCAAATTGGTACCAGACTTGTCTGAGAGGATAGCAGCACTGGCTTGATACATCGGTAGGCCAGAGCGGGTCATTGTAAAGGCCAAATACGCATTCAATCATCTCCAAACGGTGCTTAATGAAGTCGAATGTATGGCGCATCTCTCAAGGATTAATCAACGCAGAGAGCATTATCTTTAATCCTTTGTCTGTACTATTATACATGCATAGTTTATCTTATAGAATAATTCAGCTATAGTGTTAAAAGTATCTTCGACATATCTTCGGCTAAAATCTTAGACGTCGAAATAACAATTTCGACAGATCTACTTTAGGAATCCAAGCTCGGATATAGTGCAGTCAAACGACTCCGAACACTAAAGGGGCCTAGTAATAAGAAAGTGTTATCGAACGCACCATGATACGTTGGTTTGGAGATTTTTGTCGTTTCGAATCCGACTTTGGAAATGGTGGGTGCTGTGGACGTCTTTCAGTTGATTTGAAGGCTTTGATGGAAGCAAACCCGAGCACAAAAGACCGACTTTCTATAAACCTCGGCATATGTAGTTAATATATTTATTTATGATCTTATAAACTGATGTTCTTTAGCTAATGCGAGGTTGGTATATGTCTTCGTTGCCGTCTGGGTCTAAATCGATATGCGAAAAGATTCGGTGTGATACTAAGAGCAAGTTAAGGGAAAAGTTTGAAGATCTGTCACGCCGCTCAATAAGGTCCAATAAAAGAACCACCGCTGGTCAAGTTGCAAAGAAAACCCCTGAAATAGACTGCGCACAAAGAACATCCAGAGTTACTGTGCTAGGAGGCATAACGCTTCTGGAAAATGCGCGTTCATTGTTAGAATTGGGTCCGAGTTTCGCGCCTAGTCAACCCATTTCTAAAGCAATCCTGCGCAGGATCATGTGTAGTCTGCATGAGCTTCAAAATCAACGACGTTACAGTGTTAGGCTAGAAAGGTTAGGTAAGGTAGTACCAAGGGGACAACTACCACCAATACCATTTCCCTGAACTTATAATGAACAAGAGCTACCAAATAGCGATATTGACCCTACATTTCGCTTATTTTTGGTTGAGAAAGAGTCCCGCTCGTAACACCACGGCTCTGAGGAAGGCGAAATCACCGAAACGTCAGCCATCGACCAACAACAACAACAACGACAACGAAGACATATACCAACCTCGCACCAGCTAAAGAAGATCAGTTTATAAGGTAATAAATAAATATATTAAATACGAGCACAGTTGTTACGAAACTTGCACAGGAATCCAATGTAAGCACTTCAGTCATTACGGAGCATGCGAGATAAATGTGAAGCTAAAAAAGCCCGGTGAATGAACACCGAACCATTTGAATAGCTGAATGGCATTCCCTACGATCGATAATGTTCGTTCGGAGTCGTGATGTGTTTCCCTACCTATCCATCTTGAATTAAACGTTTTCATTTCTCAAAAATGTCTGTTTTATTTGTTTTTTTTAAACTCTTAAGCGAACCGTAATCTCTACTGGAGTCACAAGACACGAAGGAAAACGTTCCTTTCGACTTCGAACCTGAGCATTTCAGATCTTGATGAATTCTACTAACTGCAACAGAAATTCTTGAGACCTGCAGGTCTTTTCTTATGCGATACAAGTTAAATTACTATACGAAGATAAAATTCTGATTGTGTGGAGCCTATGGAACGTATTTTTTCACTTTTTTGTTTAAACAGAAGTGTTTTGAATGCGAAAGCGATTAAGCAAGCGAGGTTTCATTCAATGGGACAAAATGATCTTTCCAATGTCTAGGTTTTGTTCGCAGCTCTCGCCATTGCGTTTGAAACCGGAAAATGCGCGTTCATTGTTAGAATTGGGTCCGAGTTTCGCGCCTAGTCAACCCATTTCTAAAGCAATCCTGCGCAGGATCATGTGTAGTCTGCATGAGCTTCAAAATCAACGACGTTACAGTGTTAGGCTAGAAAGGTTAGGTAAGGTAGTACCAAGGGGACAACTACCACCAATACCATTTCCCTGAACTTATAATGAACAAGAGCTACCAAATAGCGATATTGACCCTACATTTCGCTTATTTTTGGTTGAGAAAGAGTCCCGCTCGTAACACCACGGCTCTGAGGAAGGCGAAATCACCGAAACGTCAGCCATCGACCAACAACAACAACAACGACAACGAAGACATATACCAACCTCGCACCAGCTAAAGAAGATCAGTTTATAAGGTAATAAATAAATATATTAAATACGAGCACAGTTGTTACGAAACTTGCACAGGAATCCAATGTAAGCACTTCAGTCATTACGGAGCATGCGAGATAAATGTGAAGCTAAAAAAGCCCGGTGAATGAACACCGAACCATTTGAATAGCTGAATGGCATTCCCTACGATCGATAATGTTCGTTCGGAGTCGTGATGTGTTTCCCTACCTATCCATCTTGAATTAAACGTTTTCATTTCTCAAAAATGTCTGTTTTATTTGTTTTTTTTAAACTCTTAAGCGAACCGTAATCTCTACTGGAGTCACAAGACACGAAGGAAAACGTTCCTTTCGACTTCGAACCTGAGCATTTCAGATCTTGATGAATTCTACTAACTGCAACAGAAATTCTTGAGACCTGCAGGTCTTTTTACCGGGACCTTTTCTTATGCGATACAAGTTAAATTACTATACGAAGATAAAATTCTGATTGTGTGGAGCCTATGGAACGTATTTTTTCACTTTTTTGTTTAAACAGAAGTGTTTTGAATGCGAAAGCGATTAAGCAAGCGAGGTTTCATTCAATGGGACAAAATGATCTTTCCAATGTCTAGGTTTTGTTCGCAGCTCTCGCCATTGCGTTTGAAACCCTGAAACTTTAAATTATGTTTCTAATTGTTGGTTATTTTTGCTCTATACATATTTGAAATTGAAAGCACGCTGTACAAAAATTGTGTGAGTGATTAATGGGATAGACCAGTCTTTTATATAAATATACAAACTGAACTCCTGGTACAGTCTGATCATCAAGAAATTATTGTTGGTTACCGAAAAACTGTCCTCGTAGCTAAAGGGTAAGAATATCGATTTTGACTTGAAACCGTAGCCATTACTTTTGCACCGAATGAATCACATAAAATTCATACTGCTGCGAATGTGCAAAGGCTGGCGGCTGGCTTTGAACTTCTCGGTGCATTGGTGATAATACAGCCGATCTTTGTGTTTCGGTAATTTGTGAGAGCTCAAGAAGTTGGAATAGGATGACTAAAAGTGTCGGACGTAAAAAAGTATTCGTAACGCCTTTTGAAGCAAATCTGAGTTCGTAAGGCGATTCAGAGCCCTATCTAGCTCTATCATTGCTGAAAATTCCACAGAATTCAATATACACGGATGTCACAAAGAGACAAAGGTGCGGATCGTTTCGCTAGGGCACACAAGAGAAGGGACGTGTGGGATTTGTTCTCTTAACGTATCAACTCATTCTCGTATGCACGTATTTGCTAGTTTTTCTCTACTCTCCAGTTTCATTGCAAAGTTTGAAAAACTAAAGAAAGTTTCCGAAACGTCAGACATCATAAATAAATTGTAGTAACAACCACTACGATGCTGTGATATTTCCAAAACTTGGGACACGGGCCAAATTCGAACCCAAGTTTATCTTTTCGGCGGCTCACTTGTAACCCACTGCATCAATGAGGTCCTTGCTTTCCATTTTTCTCAGCCAGTTTTCTAGCCAGAGTTCCAAGTTTTGCAAAGATCTCAGCATCATAGGGGTTGTATTTGACATGGTATCCTGCCGTGAAAAAATAATAATGGGCAGTAAATAAAGAGTAAACATTGTGCAATAACAACTTCGTGTCTGCTAATAAAAAAAACTAAACTTTTGATTTAATATTTCATTGGTGCTTAGTTGTTTTGCATCGTTAAATCAAATTGTCGCAAGTCATCGCACAAACCGGATATGCAATTAGTCATGCTTACGCATTTACGAATGGAGTGGAATGCAAAACGTATCCCTCAGAGATTGCCTGAAGCCAAACATCTCCGCTGTCGTTAATAAGCGAAGTGATCGAACTTAGCTCACTAGAAGGAACAGTTGTGGAGCGACAATAGTTCCAACACGGCTCCACGTTGACTTCAATGCTAGTCCTGAGTTCCGAACCACAGTGGGATAATACTCCATGGCAGAGATTGTCTTAGTTATAAACGTCTAAACATAAAATATAGCAGTTTTACAGCCATCGATAAAGGTAGCTGAGAGACTCGCAAAACGAAGGACACCCCTGGTGTGGTGGTGAACCCGTTATTCCCTGGTAAGGGTAATAGCGCGTACGTTTCCCACCGCAGATACATGCGGCCCGGAGTTTTGCAAATATCTCAGCACCATTGTGGTTGTGTAATACTTAATGCCCTGTCGTAAAAAATTGTAATAAGGCAATAAATAAAAGTTAAAATTATGACATCGACTAAAGCAGTTTTACTCAAAAAAAAAACTCAAAACTCTTCTTTTCATCAGGCTGTCAAGTTACATTGTCTTGACTACTATTTAGTTAATAAATCTCCATTATTATTTGAACGTTCCTAATGCTTACGGTATCAGTGGAAAATTATTGCAAATTAATTGCAGATTATTTTAGCTGATTGCTGGAGTATCTATTTCTATCGTACCTGAGAGGTAGTAGCGGTTGCAAGAATTGTTGAAAACCGAATGACGCTAGTTAAATCATCCTTGAGATCTAAAGCAAACTCTCGAGCTATTGAAGAACTGAGTAATTTCAACGTAAAGCTAAAAAATACCTAGAAGATAAACTATTGTGATGACACCAAGAAAAACCGCAATCGACAACTGAGAAATAAAGTGCACAAGCTTCCGTCCGACCAGCATACTTCTAAATGCAGTTCTTTATAACGAGAGATAAAAAAAAATACGTACTCTGAAAAACTACTAGTGAGCAGCAACTTGAAATCGAGTACGGCAAAGACGATGTTGATTATCCATCTGATTGCTCCCATTATAGTAGCATTGATAAAAAATGAGCCGGACAGTAGCTCGATGTTGAATACCAGACCATAATTGATCACACTCGTCATAAATCTGCAACAGACGGTAAAGACTGGCCAAAGGTGATAGCAGATCGTCCACTACAACCTGCTTAGTTTCTCAAATTGGCCTCGTATCTTGAGTTCTTATTAAGCAAGTTCAGTGCCCGTTTGAAAACCTACAATGCCTTCCACAGTTGGCATAAATTGTGTGGCTTCCGATTTTTATTCGACAGTGGACTAAAGAACAAATTTCTCTCGTGCCTCTAAAATGCCTTAATAAACTACGATTTTTAAAGCTTGTGATGACACTTACACTCCTGAGCAAAATATGACTGTCGCTAGTGACATCTCCTTGCCATAGAATAAATGACGTAGATTGTACGATTTCGCCTTCTCATTACGTTCGACCAGCTTCTGGAACGAACGCGTAGAATGATTACTCTGGTTCGAGAGTACAGGAAAGGAAGTGAAAAAAAAACAAGCAAGCCTATTCATAAAGTAGAAAATGCTTTTCTAGAAAGCTGTCTTGCAATGTGCTATATGTTAAAATACATTAGGTTCTCGGTAAATTAGTGTCTGATTTCAAATGGCATTTTCAAAGTGGCATGGCTCAGCTCGAAATAAACTTTGTTACTCGAAGTGGCAATCGTAAAAATCGATAAATTTTTCTGAATAGGTTTATTTTTACCAATCGCATGAAATTCTGGACCTATTGAAACGATGAAACCATTGAAAGCAGCTTCGGACTCGGCTTGGTTTTTGAAAAGTTTCCAGCACAGAAAGCTGCTGAAACATTCGATGAAATGGCATCCAGCAGGCTAGAACTCCGGTGAGTATAGTGGACGAGGTAGAGTTTTTTAGCCGAACTCGTTCAGCCTTGCTACGTCGCTAATACGGAAGGCGGGGAATCATAATGTTGAAGGGTTGGTGACTTTCCGTTGACCACTGCAGTTGAGCTCTCAGTTCGTTTTCTCGACTAAGCTCTGCGTGCTCCTGTGCTACAATGTCTTGACACAGATTCAGGAATCCGTGATGGATTAAGTGAGCAAAAAACCACCAAACGGTCGGAACGGCCTTTTTTGGTGCAATTTCAGCTTTGGTAAGTGCTACATACCATCTTCGCGTCTCTTACACTGAAACGATCTTCAACAGCAGTCGTCGAGGAACGTAATCAATTCTCGTCGTACGTCACATTACCGTTCATACGCGAACTGTTCTGAGGGAGCAGAAAGCCGTATAGCCGATGCTTAAAACGACGATTTCTTTGAATCCCATTCTATTCGTGGTGCTGAGCTTCTTCGATCTTCCAATTTTTTTGAGATGCTTCGTAACGGCTGAAATGGCTGCGTTGACTTCTTCCCCACATTCTGGAAGAGTTGTTTACACATTCGCTTCTACCACAGTCATCACTTCATCTCGCCAATAGCAGAAAAACGTCATCGGCCGCCCCATCTTCAGAGCCGAATTCACCACAATGAATGTTTTCAAACTAACATTGCACTCTATATTGGATAACACTATTCTGGCGCTATACTCCATAGATATTTCGAATAGCATGGCTTCACTGTGCCCGAGTGTGCATTCGTAGCACACTCGGGCCGAAATCGCTGCTGAAATTCTAGCAAAACACGTTGTATGTTATAGTTTAGTTATGCACGGCGAAAGTACACAAAGTAACTTTTCCAGTGATATATAACTGTACAGCATTTAAGCAAACAATTGGTAAAAAAAAACTTTTTCATTATATTTTATCGACTCGTTTCCCCGCATCCATTGTCTACGAAGATCTTCCAATTTCACGTGTAGCTGTTTGAGAATTTTCACTCCGTCTTGAATGTTGTAGAATGCTGATCGAGCAATTCTCCTTGGAGTCCTGAGAAATCCGTCGGGCTGGAGCGTTCCTAATTGGATTGCAGAGAGTGATTTTTGCCAAACAAGTACGATACCAATTTCCCGACCCCGAAGGCGCGAGAAGCTTGGTTGGCTCGGAGCAGAACAGAACTAGCACCATGCTCGTGATGAGGTGCATCACTACCACTATGCTATCCGCTCCTTAAAAAATAGAAAACGAAGAAAAAACAAGCAAAACAAGTGCAAGGAAGGTAAAAAAAAATATAAGTGGGAAACAAAGTCACAAGCTAAACATTGATTCTCAAGCGACCTAATCTGTTTCAAATCAAAGCAGATCTTAACAACGTATTCGCATTTCCAAGAAAACAAAATCGTAAAAACTGCACATATAATCTTTCTCCGGTTTGTCGGAAAACAGGTCTCAAATAAAGAATGTTGCAAATCGAATCCTGGAGAGGTCTACCCAGGCAAACAAGATCTAACCTGATAGGTAATGTTAAGCATTTCCTGCATCGCTTCCTTTTTAGTTTCCTTTTGTTTATCAACATGTTGAATGTGCATTAGAACTTTACGAGCATCTTCTATTCTTCCTTTCTGTATTAGCCAGCGAGGCGATTCAGAAATGAAACTGAAAGAAAGTGGAAATGAACTTGCTCTCTGAAATACGGCAATGTAATTGGCACGCAGCTAAGTACGTTACGAATAATGTGAAGACAATGAAGATTGTAGGATCTTAGCACATAAGAATCGTGATGCACTGTGTGCAGCGTAGATGTAGAGAACAAAGTGGGTTAACGTCGTCAACTTTTTAGTGGTGGTGAACGCGTCAGACCCTCGAAAGGGTTATAGCGTTCGGTTCCCACCGCAGACAACAGTGGTCCGGAGTTTTGCAAATAACTCAGCAAACTTCTAGTTATATTTTATGAAATGAATTAAGCACATTGCTTTCAGTGGGTTTCTTTTCAGAGGTTTTCCTTGCCACACAAAGATTTTTAGCTTCACTTTCTGCATTAATTCAACAACGTACCATACACAAAAGTTGAATAAAATGTGGCCTGCGCAAGCTCATTCTCTGCACTTAACCTTTTTTCCATACCAGTTTACCAGGAACCTTTTTTCGGACGACTTCAATTCGCGAAAGAAGGCTAGTGTTGTTTAACCGATAAAGGGAGGTATGGACGCTATAGTGCCCACTTTTAATTTCTTGCATTCCAGAATAATTTTGGCGCACATTTTGTGTTTATTCGATAGATAATCGAAAGCGGATCAAAATAGTAGGGGTCAGACCGGAAAAACCGTCGTCTACACCGATTACCAATAACCTGACTAGCAATTGACTATAACTTCATTTTAATCACTATGGTTATTGAATAGTAGAACGAGCACGGAGACACTGCTAAAACCTCAAGGCTACTCTAGGGTGCTCGCAAAGGACTAAACTGATGATCTGTGCCTACAATGCATGCACACCTGCATCTGAGTCCTCGAAAGAAGACTTAACCATGCAGGGAAAAAAGACATGGTACGACGTCACAGGACTGGCCAAGACGAGACGACGCCACCCACTCTACGCTGTCTATGACACCGGAGAAGAACTGTTCCTCGAAGCTTGCGACACTAGAGGAATCGGCAGCGTCGGTGTTCTCGCCAACACGAGTTTGTCCATGAACATCAATTCATTCGAACAACTAATAACCCGAACCGGACGTCTACGATTAAAAAGATGTGAATCAATACCGGTTTTGACAATCTTCCTTTAAGCACCGACTTCAAGCTATGACGAAGAAGAAGTAAGAGAATCTTACATAAACCTGGAAGCGTTCTGCAGAGAAAACCATATTTTTTTAAGATCATCACTGAAAATTTTAACGCTAGGATTGGTGACAGAAAGACGACTGGAGAACGTCTCGTTAAGATCGACGGATTGGAATGGAATGAGCAGGATGGGCGGCTTTCTGAGTTTATGATGACGACCAACGCCATGCATGGTAACTCGCAATCCCAGAAGCCCCACCCTCAACGCTGGACGTGAAAGCCTTCCAGTGGAAAGCACCATGACGAAATAGACCACATCATAGCAAACCGAGGGTTTTGCCTTACCGATTTCGCTCTTCTCTCAATATTCTTCATAGAATCAAATCATCGCCATCGCCTGGCGGAAAGAAACGAGAGTCGCTAAATTCAAGAAACAGAGCCACAAAACCACCGTGAGCTGGGATTTATTCAGCTAATTAGTCTGCTGCTAAATATATGCTGTTCTTGATAACATCGGAGTAATTAACCTACTGCAGGAAGGCTATCGACCTGACGGTCACAGTTCTATACGAAAACCATAGAAGAAAGGTATGTTGCTCAAAGAACCCCAAAAGTGAGAAGAACTCATCGGGCCACTCTCGCACGCGGCATGGAGAAGTAGAGGATTTTCTGGCGCCCGCTCAAGTCATTCTACGATTAACGGAACGACAGGTAATACAGGTGAGGTGATGGTCATTGTATGAAATGCGCGGATGCAAAAGACATCGAAATAGACTTCACGTTAGTTACAAAGTGCTTTCAAAATCTGACGCTAACAAATTACCTAATGGTCCATAAAAGCACAGAGGAAATTACGGCGTACATATCATTGACAACAACAGAACGTTAAAGAGGAGTCTCGCCTAGAATTCTGTAACGTCCACAACTCCTAGGGCACTAGGCAGCACAGAGTCGTTGCTGGTAAAGGCAATGCAGAAATGCCTGCTGAGTTGTACTTCAACATTGAAGCCCGATACTCAGGGACAACTTTCGACATGATAAAATAATTAACCATAAAGGCAACCTCTTCACACTTGTTTGGTTCTCAGAGAGTATGAGATCCTGAATGTGCTTCAACTCACTTGGATTTTAGAAACAGCTGGAAAGTCTTATTACTAAAAACTTTTACCCATGTGTTAAACATTATGTTTATGAACATCTGTTCTACGTTCTAAAACTTACACTTTACACGTGTATGCAGTTTAATTATCCTTCACCGAATTGATAACCTGTACACATAATTTGAAGTTATAATTTATAGTCGGCCGAGCGGGCGGCGCAACGACAACGACCTCTTTCATTTAGCGGACAGTTCGACCTACCTAGGCTCCGGTTCGACCGCGTTCTAGGCTAAGAAATTCTCTCATCCCTCCACGGCAGGACAGTTGGTCGAAAACTTACCTGGTATCAGATCAGCCTCTCTAATTCACGTGAGAACGGCTGTCTCAAGATTCCGGGAAGAATCGACTTGAGCAACGCTCAAAGCATTTATGATGAAGAAGGAAAGTCCCCAAGTAGCACCCCAATCCATAGGAAAAGACACAGAAGGCTTTCGTGGACGTGTGAAGAACACGAATTTAAGAGCTGCTGAGATCCGCGGAGTGTGATAAATGTGGTATCAAGTTATAATTTTTAAAAAAAAGTTCAAAATAACTCACAGCCAGCAAATTTTGCGTAGAATATGCAATTCTTGACAAGGAATTTCTTCACTTAAAAATATGCACTTCTTAGCAATGTTACACATATTGCTAAGAAGTGCATATTTTTAAGGCACTCAAACACTCAAACATACCATTAATATTTCCCTCAGCTACATCTAAGAGTAGCCTGCGTGGCATATTTTGTACCGCATGCGTAATCATAGCGTAATACTGTGTCGATTGTCTCGCGTGATCCTACACACTCCATTCATTTACTGAGTCCACTTATGCCATCTTCGTTCGGAATGAGGTATAGGCCAGGTGGCAGCATTCCAGTTTCAACGTAAATCGAGTTTATGTCTATCTTAAAGTCATTTAGAGAGATTTTTCCATTTGTCCACCATAGATCTTCCAGGTCCTTTTGTTCACGAAAAACTTGCTCAGGTTATAGCTACCAGCAGCGTGCGGTTTTCATGGGTTCGATGAATGGTTCATGTTACGAAGATATGGGCCTCATAATAATTTGCCTTTTATAATTCCACTCAAGGATTCGAATTCCGTTATGCTGACCATTTTTCTTTATCCAGCTTCACGCAGATGAGCTGTCTTTCTTTCCTATTCCTTCGACAGATGCAAGGAGGAATGGTCCTTCTCTGCACTGAAATGTGGGGCCGTTGGAAGAGTACTGTACTAGTCACTAGTACAGAGAACGCTTTCCTCGTACAATAAACTTCACAACTATCATGCCTAAAACTGAATCACATTCCTTCACGGAGGACTTGTTACAGTTGGGCATCAATTTTTGAAAGTGTAGCGACCTCTCAATTAAAATTTGAAGAACTTCAGACTGCACTTGTGCCTTCTGTGTAAGATATTCTGGCAAAGGACTACTCCGAATTTGAACGGAATGAGGATTTCATCAATAATACACGGAGTTCTCACGGCTGCATATTCTGGAGCATTTCTATTGAGAAATTCGATTGGTTGCGCTACCTTGTCAGTCTGTTTTATCCAAAAATTATCTGAATCTAGACATCGTTGCTAGCAAGGTATAAATCTTCTTATTCTACCACGATAGAAAATGATTTTTTTTGAAAGTTCGAATTTAAAGGCACCTAGGAGAAACGAGCACTTTAAAGAAATTATTCCAAATTCTTTTTGGAAAAATTATCCAGTAAAAAAGATCCAACGAAACCTCTTCTAAAATAATTTCCCAAGTTCTCATCTCTTCCGATTACTGAAAATTGTAAGGAGTTATCGGGGATAAAAAGGCATTGCTCATTGTGTAAAGCAAACAGTGTTTAATTTTTGACGAATAACTGCTTCACCCATTGCCTTCATGGCAGTGATGGGTCATAGTTATAGTGTAGAAAGGATGGTATAAAAATAAACGAAATTTTCAACCTTTTTTTACAGCCTATTATGTTTTCACCAGGATATTATGTGAAAGAAAGGAAAGGTGAGCGAAGTGTCTCAATGATGTAGTGGATAACATGTCAGTCGCTAGGAATGGTAGTCGAGGGTTCGAATCTGAACTGAGTATGAAGTTCAGTAAATATCATCGCTTCTCCATTCCCATTGGTATCAATGGATGATTTCTGACAATAATATATCCATTGCTTTTAAAGGGTTTTCTCGGCAGGTTTTCCGCACTGTACTTGAAACAAGAGTGAATAGTTAGGTCTCTATACTTTACACTAAAGCACTACGCTGGCTCACCTTAGTTTTCTACAATGTAAGGAGGGCATTCATTAAAAGTCGTTTTTCCCAATATTGAATATAGTCTTTCAGACGTCTGTCTATCACAAAAATAATTAGTAGTAGTCCAGAACACTCAGGACATGATGTGGCCATACTGCGCTTATTTCCATACCTTGCCTTCTCAACGAACTGTTGTGGCAGCCGAAACATAACTTTCTTCTGATTAGTGTTATGCGGCTTACAAATACTTTTCCCTGATATCCAGGAATGTCATAGCAGTGCTACTATGTTTTCAGGTTTTCACCGTAAAGAAACAGTAAATCTTGCCAGCCAGAAGCATAGCAGGTCTAGAACTTGGTTTTTTCAAGACCGGTAATTCCTGGTATAGCATCGCGACTTGGTAGGCTGAGGAATAGAAGCTTCATATTCAAATCCTTTCATGGTTGGCCCTGAGGCAGACGCGTGAGCAGCTCTGCTCCCATGACCAACACAACACAGTGATAAGTTAAACTAATAAAGTAGCATCGCGTAATTCTACTTAGGAAATTTTCTTCAAATATGGGAACACTTATAAACTTGAAACGTAAGGATCCTTTGAATAGGCATCAGCAGTTTCTTCGTAATGGTAATTAGTAGCCCTCGATAATAATTTGTTTTGCAATCACTCACAAAAACATGATTAATGCCGGCGAACTGACGACAACGAGAAGCCGTTGAAATGTTCGCCAGTCGTGCGAGGCGTAAGCAATCACATTGAGGAGTATGAAATTCGGAGCCCATGCAATCACGGTAGAAACCCAGAAACGGTGCTGTTTCGGGATGTGCTCCATTTTATACACGCCGTATACGCTGTAACAAAACGTTGGCACAGTAACTGAGAATATAATTGTGTCACTGAGTAATTGAGAAAATTGTACAGAAATGTAACTTTGAAACAAACATCACCCCAGAAGTCCTCCATTGAAGAAACCGAGAATGGTACGAAGGACTGTGAAAGTCAATAGTGATGTGGAGAATGAAGACGCAATGCCAATCAGAGATGTTGTGATGAACGACGTCGCAAGTGTCTGTGAAATTCAAGAAATTACTGAACCAAACCACATATTTAAAATGACATGAATTTTCATTAATTTTTTTACTTTTCAAAAAAATAAAAAAAGTTTTTACTTTATTTGACACGTCCTCACGTCTACTGAGCGGATCCCAACATTTCTCACATTTAATTCGTTTCCTCGCATCCATCATCCACGATGATCTACCAACTTCACGTGTGGCTTCGGTTGCTGCATGAGGATTTTCATTTCATCTTGAATGTCGTAAAATTCTGGTCGACCAATTATCCCTGGTGTACTGAGATAGCTGGGCTGGAGCGTTCCCAATTGTACTGCAGAGAGTATTTTTTTGCTCAGATAAATCTGGCACCAATTTCGTGACTCTGGAAGGCTGAGAGGCTTGGTTAGCCCAGAGAGGAATCGAACAAGCACCATGCTCATGGTGACCGGCATCACTGCCACTGTGCCCCTTTGATTTTCATTAATAGCAAACTAAAAGATGCGTGTCATTTCATTTTGCTGTTTACTAAATTAAGTGAGTGAAATTCGATCAAAGATTCCAAAAAAAAAGAAGAAGAACGTCACAAAAAGGCGAATCGTCATGAAGAGTCTCACTTCCACTTCCATTTCACACCAAACTTTCCCAACCCTTCCAAGCATTTCTCCATCGAGAGAAGTACTCTTGCACCCAACTAGTAAAATCCAAGTTTCGAACAGTGATCGAACCAAAAGTTATGTTGATAGGCAGCGATCGCAATCAGACTAGAGAAATTTTCGCTGCAAGTCCTTTATTAAATGAGAAGGTATACGTTTATATTTTAAATAATTGATAGGAAAGGTGATCACCACGCGTCATTTCTCAATAGAAAGTGTTCCATCGTTGTTAGAAGGGAATCAGAAAAAACTTTTTGTACAGCAACTGCAGTATTGAAATGCACAAAAAACGTCCTTGAACTGTTGCTTGAAATGGCTTTCCATCTGGATCGGGCGTGGAAAGAAGTGCGAAAGCAAAAAATTAGTCAACAGAAAGCAAACAAAATCTTTCCTATCACCAAGATCTGCCAACTATCTAAGAAGGCGTTAAAAATTTTCTAAAAGGCAAATGTTCTGGAGATCGAGTCATATTGACTTAAGCAAAACCTCCTGATAATCTTATCGATGGCCAAGTGTCTCCTGCTTCGAAGACGGAGGAA
This sequence comes from Angiostrongylus cantonensis, assembly GCA_009735665.1. NCBI lineage: Eukaryota > Metazoa > Nematoda > Chromadorea > Rhabditida > Metastrongylidae > Angiostrongylus > Angiostrongylus cantonensis. The sequence goes on from MQTX01000056.1 coordinate 57,734, forward strand.
GATAGCGCTAGTAGGAGATCAGTGTGGTTATTCAAAATAATTTGAATAGTGAATGAAGAACAGGATCCTCTTGCCATCAAGCACAACAGTAGTGTCGGGACATAAGCTGTTAGTTATTCCAAGAACTAAGGAAGACATTTTACCTTGAGTATGAAATGCTGTTATCTTAGGGTACGTTGTAGCTTATAAACCTAAATGGAAACCTTTAGAATGTGTAAAACTCCCTAAACCAAATCTAAATTCAATTCTTGCATCTCGGAAAAAACAGTACGCTTCATGAGCCTGCGGATCTGCCGAAGAGAGTGAAAGCAGCAGGACATTTGTTGAAGAATTTCTATATGAATTCTTTCGTATTTGAATTTCCCGAAAAAGGTATTACTGGGCTGGAAAGAATTCCGCCAGGTATACTCCATTATAGGAAATAGCGTATCTCACATTTCGATCAGTCTTCAGCGTTATTTGTGTAATACACTGTCGAGAGTTGTAGTGCTATGGAACTAATCAATGACGTTCACATGATTCAGCTGTTGATGTATTTTGGCTGCTTCGTGGCAGCACTTATTTTTAAAGTAGTAGTTTCGCAAGCATTCAACAAGTTTTAGCGGATGATCCCATCTGCCGAGGAGAGAACCTTTACTGCTCCTTTTTCGCTCAATCTTGCGCAAAACATCGTTTGATATCGGGCAGAATGCAGTTGTAGTCCCATGTCACGATTAGATCTTTAAATGAATCGTTTTTATCGCCCAGAAGAAGCGTAGAACATAATTCATAATGATGATCTCATTTATTCATTTCGTGTGGTATCTAACTGCGCAGTCTCTGAGCATCCAATTTGGTATAGGTGTTCCTAAACACTTGATTTACCTAGTTTTTTCGCAAGCTCTCATCCATTCTACGTGGATCTGGTATAGCTAGCAGGTTTAAAGGTAGCAGTCAATAGTCATCCATGGTGAAATGTGGTTCTCAATTCTCCACATCCTTAAAGCTTTCGACTCTATCATAAAATTTCTAAACCGTCTTTGACAATTCACAACAGTTCCTGCGGCAAAAAGCAAAAGTGCACTTCAGGTTGAACAAAACATAAACTCGAAGAAAAAGTAATACAAACAAAAAGCGTATAAAAAAAAGGCATGATGATCTGAAACGGAAAAATCGGCATCAATTAACATACATAATGATGAGCCCAAAGGAAGGAAACTTTCTGTTCAGCGTTCAATGTCAGTGTTCATTTGAAAGAGCTAGGAAGTAGATTTGGTCTAGCTAGTCTCATTTCATTGGGTACATTCATTGAGCATAAGACTCGTTTTTTGAATCTGCTCCTAAAACTCACCGGCTTTCTACCATAGCGGTCACTCAAGGTCCCGAGGACCAAGGTGCCAACGAGAACGCCAAGCATTTGCACTGAAATGCTGCTTTTCACCCATCGTCCTTCGGCACATAGATAATGGAACTGAAGACAAAACCAAAAAATAAGAGTGTTAATGAAGTTTACCATTTGCATAAAGTATCATCCAAGAATAAAATTCACTCACATCGACATTCAAAGACCTGAATTCATACTGCAAATTTAATTCGCAGTCGGTTAGATCACTTAAATTCTTGTGACTTCCACATACGTCTACAATGGTGGTATTCGGACCATTACATGACACTTTCGGAGCGCTTCCTAGGAATGAAGGTTTGCGACTCTCAAGGTTGTTCCAATTTTGAAAGGTGTCTATGTTGCTTTTCTCGAAAGCCATCACACACTGATGGAATAGAGCGCGTTTTGTAATCATTTTCCATTACATACAAAGTAGTTCCGTAAGGGGGCGTATAACACAGTGGAAGTGATGCCCGTTATCACGATCGGTGGTTGTTCGACTCCTCTCTGTGCCAACCAAGCTCCTCATCCCTACGGGGTCGGAACATTGGTACAGGGATTGCCTGGAAAAAAAACCACTGTCTGCAATCCAGTTGAGAACGCTCCAGCCTGGCTATTTCAGGTCTCTAGGGAGAATTGCTCGACCAGCATTCTACGACATTCAAGATAAAATGAAAATCCTCTAGCAGCGACTGAAGCCACACGTAGAAGTTGGAAGCATGTATGCGTAATGCGAGAAAACGAATTGAATGTGAGAAGTGCTGGGATTCTACGGGGTCGGAACATTGGTACAGGGATTGCCTGGAAAAAAACCACTGTCTGCAATCCAGTTGAGAACGCTCCAGCCTGGCTATTTCAGGTCTCTAGGGAGAATTGCTCGACCAGCATTCTACGACATTCAAGATAAAATGAAAATCCTCTAGCAGCGACTGAAGCCACACGTAGAAGTTGGAAGCATGTATGCGTAATGCGAGAAAACGAATTGAATGTGAGAAGTGCTGGGATCGGCACAGTGAATGTGAAGACGGGTCATATAAAATAAAAAATCAAAGAATAAAAAAAATATTTCCGTAAACAAATAAACTGCAACTGCCAAGTAGGTGATGCATTCACACGTAGCATTGAAGAAATTATCTGCTACTAACACTTTTTTGAGGAACTCACGAGAAGGACCTCAAACCATCTAGCTCTAACGCCAGCCTGTTTTTCCGATGCAGGTAAGGGATTCAACGCTAACGAAAAGAGATGTGCTTTCTTTGAGATAAAAATAGACTTAGCCAAAAGCCTTTACTAAGTACTTCTCTAGAGTGACTAAGAAGTCTTGCTTTCAAAAAACTGAGGACTTTGAAAGTCGGAGGTCTCGTGCAGATTATGCTACTGATGTATCAACCTTCCATTCCGAAAAGAAGCAAACGCTTCGTGATAGCCTGGATTCTACAACTTCCTTAGCATTATCGAATTGATACAGTACTAGTACGAGTCGCAATTTCATGTCGACCTTGTCGACAGCAACATCGCCTCAAAAACTAGTCAAAGAGTTAAAAATGCTTGTTGTTGGGACTAGCTATTTGGCAAGTTAAGAACTTGGTATACTTTTGGAAAAATCTTACTTTATCGCTTTATGAGAGCAAATTTCTCTTAAAATGTTATTGTAATTTTAAACTGCTTTAGAATTCAATTACTCAGATAATGAAAATAGTGTTGAAATTGTTAATCTTTTTAACATAGGCATAACAAAGGTATTTCATCCTGCTGAATGACATCTCGCTTGCTCATGCGCTCTAAAATAGCCTAAGAATTAAACGCTTGCTATTATAAGGCTAGACGAAGGAATTTGTTCGCAAAGCCTCTACATTGTAATGGCTTTTATTCGAACAAGTGAAACTGACTATGGGTATTTGTTTAAAGTGGAATTAAGAAATTACTTTCAGTGCGCATATGAGTCCACATGTCTCATACTAGTGCTATCGGCTTGTGGCTTAAGAAGGAGTTTCACACAAAAGAAGCTGTGGTGTTAATTTCAACATTAATCAGTTGTATTAAGCTACCTGCAAAAATCATGTATATCATGTTGCCAGCAGCGCAGAGGAGAAGGAACTCAGAGGTGAGCAGAATCAGGCAGCAGTAGTTGCCCATCTTCAGGAAATCGTCAACAGTCTTTGTTGGGTTGGTGTCGCTGAAATCCTCTCCATCCTCTGCGATAGGAGCCGCAGTATACTCTTTTTTCTCTGACATCTGCTTCGACTATGTTTGACTGAAAAGACTTAGTTATCTGATGATCTCACTGGTAAACTAAAATTGTAATCCACAATAGGGCATGAAATCTTTGGTCCTAAGGTGATTTCAGTGAAATTTCAAAACAGTTCACAATTGCTCCATTATTTGTAATAGTTTCGTAGGTTAAATATGCTAAATCTTAACCCCGGTTGGCAATTAGTAAAGCACTAATTATTCACTGTTTTATCAAATGTCCTGCTCTTTTTTGCAAGAATTAAACATTATCAGGCCAACTTTTCACTCGAGTCTAAACAGGTTTGGAAAAACTCTTAACGAAGGGCAACCATGTGAGCAAGCAGAATTTCGAAAAGGATTTGGAACGATGGACCACATTCACACTTTAACAAGACTCACTGAAGCATCGCGAGAGTACAAAAGACCGCTCTGTCTCACTTTCATCGATTTACAGAAGGCCTTTGATTCAATTGATATAGAAGCAGTCATGGAAGCCCTAGATAGTCATGGAGTCCCTACTCAATACATAAAGATTCTTTGTGAGCTGTACAAAAATTTCTTAACCAAGATATCACCATTCTACAACGATACTAACATTGACGTCAAAACAGGTGCTAGGCAAGACGATACCACCTCGTTAAAATCGCTTGCCACCACCCTCGAGAACGGCATAGGAACATTGGGATGGGAGAACATGGGACTGAAAGTCGATGGTTGGCAATCACACTACCTTCGCTTTGCTGATGACATCGTTTTTATAGCAACAAGCACTAGCCCGCCGGGACTAATAATTTCCGACTTTGATAAATTGGTCTTCGATTAAATCTCCCAAAAGCGGAACCCATAAAGAACGATTTGGTTACGTATACTCTTCATGCTCAGAGAAACGAATATTTCCGAATACTCCAGTTATGTCTATCTAGCTTGAGAAATCAACATGATAAACGACTTTGCCAGAGTTGAGCAAAAGGAAACGAGTGGTTTGGAGAGCTTTCAAGAGCATCGAGGATGTAGTGAAGAGGACAAAAAACACCAGAATTCGTGGCCACCTTTTCGACTCCACTCTGCTTCCTGACTTAACGTATGCGTCAGAAACCTGGTCGCTGCATAAGCTGGATGAGGGTCATTCATCGTTATTGAACGCGCAGTCGTCAACGATCGAAAATCAGAGATGCCGTTCTATACGCTAAAGAGTCGAAGATAAGGTGGGCCGGACACGTAATGCGTATGAATGACAACCGATGGACAAGAGCCGCTTGTGACTGGATTCCTCGGAATGTAAAACGCACTGCAGGATGACCACCGACCCGAATGTCAGAGTTCTTCACGAAAACCCTAGAAGAAAGATATGATGCTTAGTGAGTCCTTAGAGCGACCAGAACCCATCGAGCTAGTCTTGCACATGGCAGAGAAAAATGGAAGATTTACGGGCCCTTGCTCGAGTCACTCGACGACCAACGAGACTACAGGTGATACACGTCATCTGGACAACATTTATACAGCTGTTTTAAGGACAGACAGGTGTGAAATCGATTTTTCACACAACTCGACCATACCAATAAAAGATGGCTGTTGCGAAATAAAAATGAATTTCTGGCCTTCAGTTTCGATTGGAAGTATTTCAAGCGGTAATAAATGTTCTTAATGTAAATAAGACTCCGTGGACCCCACGTATCTTTACAAACGAGATGGACTGCATCATCTGTAATCCCATCGAATGTCGAAATATCATCAATAAAATCTCCATTGGTCCCAGACGCGTGCTGGAGTTGGTCAGTGAGATTCGGTTGTTAGATGGAAACGGCAAACACCATACATTTTTTATAAGACCTCTTATTTCCCATTATTAAAAACGATAAAGCTCTCGGCGTCGATCAATCCCTGAGACATGTGCCATACATTCGACTTCGTTAAGCACCGTTTGGAGGTGGTTGAACGCATATCTCGCCGTTACAATAACTCGCAGTGGCCTACCAATCTATTGAGCCAGTGCTGCTATCCACCCAGACAATTCGGTACCAGTTTGCCGACCCCGGAGGGATGGAAGGTTTGGTGGGCCATGGGCGTGGAGATCGATTCCACGTGTGTGTTGCAATGCACCCCCGACCTGTGCGCCACACGCGTCCTACTTCCACTGTTAAGGGTGAGAAAAAAATCATGCTTCATTCGCTAGCCTCTGACCTCTGAAATAGGTTTAGTTCTGAATTGGTTTCCTCATTCCGGTTAGTGCACCTCTGCTAGGCAATTGGAAATGTTGTTAATCGAAGTTTTACACTCTGGAACCAATTCCTACCCATGATGAGGTGGTAAACAGTGAGAAACACTGGTTAGTAAAATTCAAGTTTACTTATTACACTACACTGGAATTCCACGTTTCAGGATTTTTCTGAGGATAGTTACAGCAGCACCGTTCTATTGAGGTCGTACTCGCAGATGTGGATCAGGAGCAATGAGAATACTGGATGAACTAGGGTGTCGTAGTCCAGTTATTTCAGCTTCTAGAGTATTGATTGTTTTACGTTTGATCGGTTGAAAAACGAGAGGGCATGAATGTAACAATGACATCAAAAGACTGAAGAAATAAAGATGATTAAAGCAATAAAAACGTTATCACGTGTTCGGAAATTTATGAGAAAAAAAACCCTGGAAAGGACATCACTGCTGCGGATTTGACCAAAATCTTAGTTGCTAAGTAACATTTTCGATTTCCTTTTTCAACTTTCGGCTTGCTTTGGCTCATCATTTTACTCGATAGTGATTCGTTTCGAAATTTTATACTTCCTGTTGCGTAGACCTCTAATGCAGCCATATTCCTTCCAAGAGTGGACACTTTTGAAAAACAGAACGTGTTGTAGAGTGTAACTGCTACGGCGAAGCCGGAAATGTTTTCAGAAACTCACGAGAAATATTGTGATCTACGCTAAAAGGAAACTTCTTTTGCTTTTTGCTTTCCTAGAGAGAAGAGTGCGGTTTCCAAAGAACTCCCATAAATATAAGGAATTCCTTCATTGAATCACTTAAACAAAAAAACGGTTTAACACATTGTGAAGAAAGCCTGTAATCGGTTCTACCCCTAAGCTCCAAAAAGAAATGTTGTGGAAAAAGTGGAGAAAACTGCCTACTGAAGAATGACTTGAAAATGACCACCGTGAAACTCTCGGAAGAATTTCGATTTCAGGCCGGTGTTAATGGATTTGGAGATTATGTGGAAGTATAACATTTTCGACTTGGATGCTGCCTGGTCGTACTTTTCTCACCTGCATCGAAGACAAATAGGCGTATTCGTGTGAGGAAATTTAAAGTGTAGCAGAACTAGTAACCCAAATCGGTTGATGTAACATTGTCGTTTTGAAGAAAACGTTTTCGAAAAATTCGTAAAGAAAACCTAACTTTATACTAAAATATTTGATGGAGTTTTTCACAGTGGTTGAAGAGTATAGGAATTACTCAAGAGAAGGCGTCCGGAGAGATACAATTTTAATGAGTGTAATGAAGCCGCTATCCATCATAAAATGCGTCTCTACTTTGACAGAAATCAAACTGGCAGAAAGAAAATTCGACACGATACCCCCTCTAAAGCTCGACTACTTCAATTCTGTACTGAAAGTTATTACTGTTATTGGTATTCTTATTATCCTCCCAACGGTTTACCGCGCTGTCATAGCTGGGAAGTGTTCCTGGGTGTCGGACTTCGATGTAAAGTGAGGGTACTCTCCCTCAACAGGGTCTCCCAAAAGAAGTCTGGCGCTTCAATCAGGAAGCCCATCTAAGAGTAAACCATTACCAGAATCCACCACTGTCTTGGTATCAAACTAGTCGCATGGCAGCAAATCTTGCCCTGATAAACAAAGGCCGAGACTGCCTGCGGTGATAACGGCCTGGAACAGACTTGGTCAGGGTTCTCCCGAGACTCTAGAGAACCATAATGACAAAAGTAGCAAATCTCTAGAGAATGGAAATTATACGAGAGCCAACATAACCAGCAAAGACGGGACGTCCAACTGAACAAGGGAGTATCACTAGTACTATTGTTATTAAAATTCTATATACATGAGTGAAACAAACAAATTTGTCCTTGCAAACAGGCCAAACAACTCCGAAACATGCCATAAAATAATAATCTGCTCAGAACCAAAATTACTTTATATTCAGTGCCAGAATTCTACACAACGCTCGTTTAGCGAAACCATGTATTGCCTTCGGAAGGTGTTTTGCCTAAGAAGCTAAAGGGCGTAGAATGGCCATATAGGTCTTATTTCTGTACTCAGATTACGGACAAGCACAATTGCTCTTCCAAACAAATCAGATGATGCTGTGCACGAGTGGAAAAGTCCACAATGCATGGATACTAATATTACATTATTACTGAGATCACCATCATTTTCAAAAATATTGCGCCCACGCCTAAATATTCCTATGTTCCGAATTTCGCCATGAAAAATGCTGCGCGTCCTTTCTTTCTATTACTTGTTTAAGCATATACGTTGGCATTGCTTTCGTTTTCGCTCGGCAAAATTAAAATCACAGCGCATTAAAAACAGAATAAGATACTAACTGCTTGATGAACGACGAAGAGTTGTCGTGAAGAAGTTGTGAAATCCGTGTTGCACTACTGATCTCACGGAAACAATGGACGCCAGTTTGGCACGTACAAAAACAGAAAGAGACCAATCGATGGCAAGTCAGTGTGTTCTCCTTGACAAACCAGTCTGGTATCATTTCACTGATCCACGTGAGATGGAGGGCTTAGCCTGGCGCCCAACAGGAAACGACCCTGCCCTTCTAGGCGATTGTTTGCCCACACACATAGAACGGCCGCATAAAAATTCAGCAAAAAGTGAAAAATAACAAGGCAGAAAGTTCAACGAAAGAAAAGCTTATGAATAACCAATATTTTACCCTACTAATAATCCAGTAGATTTTTTTAGTAATATCGACTGCTACAGAATGAATAGTCTTCACGAAAACAAACTATCAGTCCAGAATTAATGGAAAAAAAACCGTACCTTCGAAAGAGTGCTGCCACTGAGGTGACCACTGAGGTAATGATTCGGAGTTCCGTCTCCACAATGTTTCTGGCAAGTGATGGTCAGCCTTCAAAATCATACCAAGTCGAATAGAGTGAATTAGAACACCACTTTAAGTTTCACTCGCTACTACCCTTTCCGCGTGTGGCACAGTGTTCGAAGGCGCCCAGCAACACACACATGGGATCGATCCTCGTACCCATGGCTCACCAAGTCTTCCATCCCGCCGAGGTCGGCAAATTGGTACCAGACTTGTTTGGAAGGATAGCAGCACTGGCTCGATACATCGGAAGGTCATCGTAAGTCATTGTAAAGGCCAGATATGCATTCATTCACCTTCGAATGGTGTTTAATGAAGTAGAATGCATGGCGAATCCCTCAGAGATTGATAGACAGCGAGAGCTTTACCCTTTATCCTTTCATTACCCTTTCCGGCGGCTAACGGGTATCTCCTTTCTTTCCACCTCTTTCCTTTTTTTCTTTCTATCCTCATCACAGACACCTGCGGTCCGGAGTTTTGCAAATTTTTCAGCGTAGTTGTGGTTATATCTTACATCATACCCTGCCATAAAAACGGTAGGCAGTAAATAAAAAGTGACGAAATTATGTTTTATACTACGGCTTCAGCTTAACTAGTTTCAATTCCGATTTGTGCCTCTCAGATCAATCCCAATGACGGGTGATTGCTAGTAGCAGCTATAGGTTAAATACGGCTGAGAGAAAAGGGAAACAATGGATCCCCATGGTGTGGTGGTGAACGCGTTGGTTCTGGAAAGGGTTACACCTAGGCCTAGGCCAGATCGAGCCATGTTTGCCCTTTCCAGGGGCTCGTTTGTTACACACTGCACCAGTGGTGCCCTTACTTTGCCTTTCTGTCGGTAAGTTTTACCATGACGATAAAATAAAGGTAAGATAACTGTACTATTAGCAATCACTTTTGAGCGCAATAGGCAGAAAATAAATGCTTAAACACTGATTTTGATGATTTCGACTGCACCTACAGCTTAATAGAGTTCAGTGCCGATTTTTGCTATCCAGATCATTTCTGGTGACAGTGGATAGCTGGTATATCCATCAGTCTTTGCTTCATGATGGGAAACGTCATGGTGCTATATTATTTGAAATATCGCACTGCATATAAGTGTTATTTTCTTGCTTATGGTAAGAACCATTATTGCTCAGCTACCTTCTTTGTCAGGTAACACACGGAGTCATGGAAAAGACAGGTTACACCAGATCACTTTGAAACCAACCTTAATTAGTTTCATTTTTTAGTTTCACGATAATAGTTCATTAGTAAAGATGGTCAGTAGAAATTGTGTCTTAAAGCGCAGAACAAAAAGATCAGTATCGACTAATCTCCTGTGTCTTTTAGAGGATGAGTGAAAGACATTCAGTCAATACACTCCACAGAGAGGTAACTGTGGCATCGAGGATTTGCCGTGACAATGCACGGCAGATGTAGATGTACGCAATCAACGCACCTTGCGGTGTCCAATAAGACGGCTGGTCAGCTTTCGAAAAACTGAGATGTGTTAGCCGATCTATTATAAGAAATTGTCTTAACGTTAGTACTTCAAACCTACTGAAATACATAAGAAACAGGTTAGATTAGGTGGAGCCAATGTAAAAAATTATTGAGTCGTCAGCCATATGCGACTCTGAGCGGCTGTTTTTTCTCGGTGGAAGACAGATGAAAAAAGCGGCTTTGAAGAAGGCTATTCTGCCGAAACGTCAGCTACGATTGTGTTGTATGTGTGTTATTGTATGGAAGCAAACGTATGCTGTTTAACAACCTCGCGATTGCTGAAAGAGAAAACGACGAATTAAAAATTTTTTTTTGTTTTGACCGTTTCAGTATTCCCCATTCCCATAAAAAGAGTGAACTGCAGATAAATCTCTTAATCACACAAAAAACCACTCTCTATAAACCTTGGTACAAATTAGTAGTAGTAGTAGTAGTAGTAGTAGTAGTAGTAGTAGTAGTAGTAGTAGTAGTAGTAGTAGTAGTAGTAGTAGTAGTAGTAGTAGTAGTAGTAGTAGTAGTAGTTGTTGTTGTTGTTGTAGTAGTAGTAGTAGTAGTAGTAGTAGTAGTAGTAGTAGTAGTAGTAGTAGTAGTAGTAGTAGTAGTAGTAGTAGTAGTAGTAGTAGTAGTAGTAGTAGTAGTAGTAGTAGTAGTAGTAGTAGTAGTAGTAGTAGTAGTAGTAGTAGTAGTAGTAGTAGTAGTAGTAGTAGTAGTAGTAGTAGTAGTAGTAGTAGTAGTAGTAGTAGTAGTAGTAGTAGTTGTTGTTGTTGTTGTTGTTGTTGTTGTTGTTGTTGTTGTTGTTGTTGTTGACCGATGATTGACGATGGCGTGAGTTCCGCTCATAACAACACGTCTCTGAGGAAGGCGAGATAGTCGAAAAGTCAACAATCCAACAACAACAACATCGAAACCAACAGCGACAACGACAACTATACCAACATCGCATCAGCTCATCAAGATCAGTTCATGAGAACATATAAATAAATACATTGGCTAACTGTAGAGTTTACAGATTATGAAATCGTGGTAGTAGCAATTCTTTGTATATTGTGATAAAAAAGGATAAATTGTGGAACTTGCAAGCTTTGATGATTAGAATGCCCATAAAAATTATTAAGGGTGCATTTAGAGCCGTGATTAGAGGCGCCGTGAATTACATATGAGATTGGTCCTGTGCCTTAAGCTCATTAAGCCCTTCATCCATCCATCCAGAGTTGGCGAATTAGTACCAGATTTTTCTGGTAGGATAGCAGCGCTGACTTCATGTAACGCGAGCCTACTCACTGTATAGCCCAGATATGTATTCAATCAATTATTCAACTCTAACGCCGTTTAATGAAGTCGAATGCATGGCATGTTCCTAATGGACTGACGACCGCGGAGAACTTTTTTTTTAATCTCTTTTGAAAAGTGACAACTGTAAGAACTGGACATTGTGAAATGAACGGTTCATAGCGAAACATCGTCTTCATCGTTTTCTAAAACTGTCCAGTTTACACGAAGTTATTGTAAAAACTTGCGTTGCGATCCACAACGGTTTCTCCTCGATGCGAATAATAAGACCTACTTCGCTAAAATGAATGACCGAGGGCAATGGGGAAGAATAGCTGCAACTCTTAAGGAATGCTGGAAAAGATAAAATTTATGAAAACACTGTAATAAAAGTGCACTCGGTAGACGCATTGTCATTTTACATGCGAAAAATGTGTTTATACAACTTTTCTGATTCACCATCACATCATGGCATAAGTGACTTGGGTAATTGGACGATCCGTCTCCACGAGTTGTGCGGACCCTAGCACATATGTCAGTCGTTTTTTTCTCTCGCAATCATCGTCTATGGCGGTAGTTTTATTCGAACGTCGTGGTGCGTACGAGTCTCACACCGTGAGCTGTAAAACAAATGCAGCCGCCACTACAACCTATTAATTTGCTTATGAACACATCCACCCAATGCGTAGATGGCAGTCCAAGAGGGCGCTTGCATTTTCGTGGAGTCCACTCTACATATATTTTCGTCCATCTGTCGTCGTTCTTTTCATTATATGACTGACCCATCTGTGTTTTTCTATCGTTGTATATTGTTCCGTAACCCAAAGATGAGAGAGATTTCGAAAACCAGAGCTTCGCATTCCGTCTAGATATTGAAAGTGCCGGCTATATTTCAGAAGACATCGCTCAAGCGCTCCACGTGTAGTGCGTAGCATACTCCATGTGGTCGAAGAATTCTTGACGTTGTTGAAGTACCAACCCACGTCTCTACACTATAACAGAGCCCAGAAAGGACCGTTGAATCGAAATGATGATCGTGGATTTTCAGGCCCTTCATTTGGTCGGTGGCTTCTTTGAGAAGCCCGAATGCGGCCCAAGCTGCTGTCCTTCCTCTGTCTAATTCTTCCTTTATGTTGCTATCCATGTTCATTGATCGCCCAAGGTATGAGAGATGTTCTCTGCAATCAGAGAGCTATCCAACTGAATTTTTTAGCCTCCGCACCACTGTTTTCATAAAGTGGGTCAACTTATGCGTAGTCAGATCTTTTTTCTCTCTTAGCTGAGTTCATTTGTCACTGTCTCTCCTTTGCTGGTAATTCCTGAAAAGATGACGATGTCGTCTGCGAAACGAACGTTTGATAGGAATTTTCCATCAAAACGCGGGCTTTTCTCATCGCAATCGAGTGACTTCATTACCCACAACACTGCGGAACAACTTTGGCGACATTGTGTCGCCCTGTCGAACCCCTTTTCCTATTGCTATGGTAAGAGGTCGATGGAAAGACTATACTCAAGACTCAAGGCATGCAGTATTATTAAGTTTCAAAATTCACTACGGTAGTAAAAAGAGATGTAATTACCCGCCGAGAGATTTAAGTCAGATTTAAGTCAGAGTCAGAATCAGAAGTCAGATTTAAGCTCATCAAACAAAGAATACGTATTGATTAAGCACACCGAGGTTCAAGGAAAGTCGGTTTCGAAGTATTGATACGCTCTGTGCTAGCTGATAACAACACCGACTTCTGCACGATGTGCGCAATGATACATGTCCGGAAGAAAAACAAGTAGTTATCAACGGACATTATCATTATATTCACCATCAGCATCGTGTATAAAAGGGCATCACTGAAGGAGTGTGCCTCATTCGAGGAGATGGAACGCTGAAGAAGACCTGACTCGACACGAAGGCGAAGCCGCCGCATCGAGACGAACAAGAAGCGTGGACCATCGACTCGGATCATCGGCTCTGATGAAGACGAAGACGTCGAAACGTTAGCCGATAATAAATGTTATTATCAACCTCGTGTAAGCTCATCAAACAAAGAATAAGTCAGAAGAATAAATTCGCTGAGGAAAAGTTTCCTTCTTTATAAATTACTAAATGTGAAATTTGGCTTTTGCCGGCCAGCACATGTCGCTTTCGTTTTGCATAAGCTAACGAATAATTACAAAAGTGCATTGAAAAACAGCAGTTCCCTTCAAACAGGCATTTCTCGCTGGTTAGTCGCTAGGCGGGTTCACAGGTGCCGGTTAGGTAGTTAGTACCAAACCAAAAGTAACCCTATGCTTTCCTCAGATGTAGATGGATCCAAGGCATGGACGCCATGTTTGTACAGTGGCGACTACATACCTCGCTTCTGTGTCTGCGTGGACGTAGCCGTGCACGCCTGTGTGGGTTGTTTTTGTTTATACGGATTGAATTATACGAGTCCGTTTGACCAAAATCCTTCAGTCATGTGACAGGGAAGTACATGAGATACGGATAGAAGTCGTCTCCTACAAATAAACTTTTCGTCCACTACGAGAGAGATGGGCAGGCTACCTGTGAGTGTATCCAGGCACCAGATTCAGAACTAAGCTTAGGTAGGTGTGAAACACTAAATATAAGCTTCACGTTAGCCCTATGAAAGCTGAGAGTTCGACAGTCACCAAGAACGTCTATCTCCATAAACGCCCGATCTTATTCACCGTGCTTAAGGAATGACCTAACACGACTATCTTCAATTTAGAGGAGTCTGCAAATCCTCAAATCACGACCGAACCTATATCCGAACACAAAGACTTTCATTCCTGCAGGAGTTTGAGAATTTTTCACAATTTTCATGAACGTCGTTGAACCGTGTTGGTGAAACCGATTCCGCCTCGAGTCTTTGGCAGTGGCAAACGTCACTTGCTATAAATTAGAAAGAGACAACTGAACTCAAATATTTCATAAATTATAACCAATATTAAGGGTGCGTGTGGCGCAGTGGTTGGAGTCGCCACTGCGACACGCACGTGAAATGCGCCCATGGCCCACCAAGCCTTCCATCCCTCTGGGCTCGGCAAATTGGTACCAGACTTGTCTGGGAGGATAGCAGCACTGGCTCGATACATCGGCAGGCCACCGCGAGTCATTGTAAAGGCCAGCTATGCATTCAATCACCTCCAACGATACTTAATGAGGTCGAATGCATGGCGCATCCCTCAAGGATTGATTAACGCCGAGAGCTTTATCCTTTTTAACCTTTTTAACCAATATTATTCGCAGGGAGCGAAAGCAAGCATTAGAATTTGAAGAAACTGAACAGAGACTTTATAAAATGTTTATTAAGATATAGGAATAATGTAACGATGGAGTGATTCTAAATTGCTTTAAGTGGCGAGATTTTGGCTCATATGTTATTCTTGGTGTTAGTTCAGAAAGTTCCCAGAATTCGTCCACTTTTGCTGGTCGCCGCATAGTCTCCAGGATACGAGCCGCATTTCGTCAACAGGTTCTCCCAACATTTTACAAAAATGCGCATTCGTAAAGTAATAATATGAGGAGCAAAAGTCTATAAAAATATCCGTAACCTCTTAATACTATGCTTCCTTTATTCAACGAAGTTACTACTACTAATATGGCAGTCGGTGCATTAACTACAGGTGATTTAAGAGTGATTCCAAAAGGAAGAAAGGTAAAAGATAAAAAGCCATTTCTTTATCCACCCACCATCGTGCAGAAAATTATTTCTGAAGTATTACACTGCATTGCTAACTTTTTATTTACCGCCTTGTGGATTTTTTCACGGAAGAGTGTTACGTATGATACAACTACAATGGTGCAGAGATATTGACAAAACTCATCTCCAGGATACGAGCCGCATTTCGTCATCAGGTTCTCCCAACATTTTACAAAAATGCGCATTCGTAAAGTAATAATATGAGGAGCAAAAGTCTATAAAAATATCCGTAACCTCTTAATACTATGCTTCCTTTATTCAACGAAGTTACTACTACTAATATGGCAGTCGGTGCATTAACTACAGGTGATTTAAGAGTGATTCCAAAAGGAAGAAAGGTAAAAGATAAAAAGCCATTTCTTTATCCACCCACCATCGTGCAGAAAATTATTTCTGAAGTATTACACTGCATTGCTAACTTTTTATTTACCGCCTTGTGGATTTTTTCACGGAAGAGTGTTACGTATGATACAACTACAATGGTGCAGAGATATTGACAAAACTCCGGACCGCAGGTGTCTGCCGTGGCGATCGAACACGCTAGTACCTTTTACCGGGCTTGCGCTTACACCACCATACCATTCGGGTCTTTCGTTTCACCTCTCTCTTAGCTAGTTTTTCTATCGACCAGTGCCAACAGCATTCACCTGTCAACAGGATTGATCTGGAAAGCTCAAATCGGCATTGAACACAGTTAAGCTGTGGCTATAGTTGAAATCACATTGTCAACTTTTTATTTTCTGCCTATTAAGGCTTTTTGCAGCCATTAATTTTATTATTTTTTAGAATAAACTAGCTGAGTGATAGGCGAAACGAAGGACCCGTCTGGTATGATTGCGAACGTGTCAGTTCCTGGAAAGAGTACCCCCTTAGGGTGGAGGATAGGGTAGAAGAAAGGTATAGCGCGTTCGTTCCCCACCGCGGGCACCTTCGCTCCGGAGTTTTGCAAATGCCTCAGCATCATTGTAGTTGTATTCCACGTAATACTCTGCCTTGAAAATCGTATTAGGCAGAAAATAAAAGTTAATCATGTGACGATGCTTAGTTAAATGAGCGGGCACCAACGAAATTGAGCAGTTGAACGAAGGTGGGCGAAACACGGGAGCACTGGATCACTAGGGTAGGCGAAACACGGAAACACTGGATCACTAAGACTGAAACACTAGGACACTGAGGCAACTGAGGCACTGATACACTGATGCACTGGGTGGGACGCTTCCAAAATGACTAATAATGCTCATTATATTCCAACCGTAAACTGTCAGAAAAGAAAGAGCGGTTTATATAAAGATGTTACAGAATTCCTTTTCAGCTAGCTGCGAGGCAGGTGCATGTGATGGTCGCTAAGAGACAATTTAGAGAAAGTGAGAAGATATATGTAGGACAATTACAAGCAAACAGTTAATATAGGAAACGTACTCTTACGTAGAAAATAGGAACTATTCGTGGATTAGTTGCTATACTTCTCCAGATCAATCTCGTTGATGGGTGACTGCCGATAGCACCTAGAAAGATGGCTGAGAGCAAGGGGAAACGAAGGATGCGTCTGGAGTTAACGCATTAGCCCCCAGAAAGGGTAATAGAGTGTTCGTTCCACACCGCAAACACCTAAAGTCCGTAGATTTACAAATGTCTCAGCATCATTGTCATGATATTTCACATCATATCCTACCATCAAAAGAAAATGCAGTATGTAGAAAGTGATAATCTTCTATTCCTGGTCTCTCCTTTTAAAGTTTTTCAGATGCTCGACGGTAAACTTACCAATTGCACAACACTCGGTCGCCATTAGAACACATGTCCATTTTCGAGAGTCAAGCACTGCACTTACTCACGCAACCACTGCTATTCAGTTAACTGGTCGCTGCAACGTCTTTCCTATCATTGAACCAGGTGGTTAACGCATTAGCCCCCAGAAAGGGAGAAATAGAGTGTTCGTTCCACACCGCAAACACCTAAAGTCCGTAGATTTACAAATGTCTCAGCATCATTGTCATGATATTTCACATCATATCCTACCATCAAAAGAAAATGCAGTATGTAGAAAGTGATAATCTTCTATTCCTGGTCTCTCCTTTTAAAGTTTTTCAGATGCTCGACGGTAAACTTACCAATTGCACAACACTCGGTCGCCATTAGAACACATGTCCATTTTCGAGAGTCAAGCACTGCACTTACTCACGCAACCACTGCTATTCAGTTAACTGGTCGCTGCAACGTCTTTCCTATCATTGAACCAGTGAACGACGACAACATATGGCTCATCGATCACTACAATGTCTGGCTCATCGATCGCAGCCACTACAGTTGCATTTTTACATGACGGAGATCAGTGGAATGTAGATCACTTCTCAAAGGGTCACCAATGTGTGGTCTGCACTGCTAGTGCATCCTTCTCTCTTCCAGTGCAAATAGGTTACCCAGTATGTTTTCAATGTATTACGCAGCCTTTATAAGTTGATTGTATCCTTCCGATAACTATTTAGACGAAGCAGCTACTTCGCTCTGCTGAGATTATGCTGTTCACCTTTGTGTCCACAGCTCAGAATAACTACAAACCTGGAAGAGAACACTAATTTCAAACAACCATAGTGAAGCAACCCGAACGTGAGCTTTGGCGTGAAGTTTCACTTCCGAAGATTTGCAGTAAAGCTTTATCAATGTCGTTGTTACGTTTGGGTAGCAATTTCTATCCATCATATATGCCTACTAGTATTGCTAAGAATAAAATCACGTTTACTAAGAATTATCCTTCAGTGACGGCCTCTTTTGTCATCGAGTTTCCAGTTTTGTAGTGCACATACATAGTTTTCTCCAGCTCTGGCTCCTAATTCGATTTCGTCGATTGTTCCGTTCCGGTCTCTCCCGTTCTCGTTCGCTAGCGGACAACTTTCTTTGCGTAACATCTTCCTTCTTCGTTCTTAGCGCTCCAGAGGGTTCTGACCAAGAAGTATTCACTGCATATTGTGACTACAGCACTCGATGACCATTCCAAAAGTGTTATACAAAAATAAACACTTAGCAACAATTTATAACGCTGGAACTAGCTCAGTTCACCACTTTGCATTTGTGTTCTCCTTTCTGGATGAAAGACTGCTTTTATGATGAATTCGTTTCTTAGAATCTAGAAGACACTTATTATTTGGTACAAAATTCCTATTTCATGAAATTCGATCAAGTGAGTGGCTTAGTTTTCCTTACTTAACTATGAACCGCAACCGAACTACAAAATACTTTGTTGATTGACCTACCTCCGGTTTTGGATGTTGCACTTCACCAGTCTTGTTTGTCGAGGGTATTGCACTTACAGTAACTTCGTATTTCCTTTAACGCACCTTGTGCTTAAAATTAAGAGCAGAAGGTAATCATTATAGTAACAATGTTTTATTCCCTCTAGCAATCAAAAAATTCCGCTGCGGAAGCATTTTTTGAGTTGACTTTTCAGGTGCTCTTTTCTGAAATACTGTAGTCAGTTTCCTTTTCTCTGTACAGATTTGCTCTTCATTTTCACGCGAATATCTACATGCGTGATGGAATTGTATTTCTATGGAAAGACTGGAAGACGGGGCTGGAGGGCGGTATCGCACTACACTTACGGACATTGTTTTGTTTGTGAGAGAGTACGTTGTCACGGGAACTGAAGTGAACAGCAATGATCGCCGACTGCTGTCCTTGATTTGAATCGACGTCTTCAACTGAATCGACACGGCTGCTGATCACTTATGTTTCACTCAAACTGAGTTCAGTTGCACAACAGCACGTTGCCATCGACACGGCCCTGATCGTTCGTTGTGCGCACTGCTTCATTCCTCGCTTCGTTGTCTTCCATGACAGACGCCTTCTCTCGTAAGAAGTTTCTGTTTCAAATTCATTTCTATATATCCACTTTTAATATGAATATTTGTATTGAAATTTCGTTTATGACTTTGATGTATTCATTTCTTTATGTATTCGCCTGGTGTCAAGGAGATTTGATACTTTTCACTATTTTATTCTATGTTAGCGTTAGGGTGGGAATGGAACTTGTGCCCTTGCTTCCTGATCGACTGCTTCACTAACCACTGCGGTATCCTGATCCAGAGCAGTTTGTATTGAGGACAATAATTCATGCGATGGCGATGTCCATTTGATTGTAAATCATTCCTTGCTGTGCAATCTTTTTTGCATATATTAAAAAACGAAATCATGACCACGTGCTGAAGTATGTGTCCACCCTTGATTTTATCCACTTCTTTTGGGGATTGGAACCATTAAATTCGTATTTAAAGGAACAAAAAGTAGAAAAATTGCCTTGGCCTTTGTCTGATGGCTGTTGAATGATAGTCATGCTCTTTATTTTCTGTTTAAGTAAATTTTACACATGAAAAACGCAACTGGAGTGAACTATCGTTTGATAAGAATATCACTGGCGAAAATGATAGATGTCCCTCTTTCACGGTGATACGATCGTACGGAAAGACAAGTCCAAGACGCAGTACAATCCTCGGAGTCTTATAATAAAGCAACATCAGCAATAATATTAACGTAGTTAATACAATATTTTCAATAATATTAGTAATAGGAAAATAATAGCCGTAATAGTAATAAGAAGCGTGAGAACGGCACACTTACAGTGATGCTCTGAAGACCCATCTTAACATCTCAGTATACTTCCCATTCCCTTCCCTTATTTCACTGGCGGTCGTTCATGGTTGTGGTCTCTTTCAAGATTGGTAAAGTCTACGAGCACCATCCGGTTATCATTTGTGGACTCAAAACCTTGCATTTGGTCGGAAATCATAGAAAAAGTCGGACCAGATCCATAAGAGGAAATACGCGACCTTTTATTGTTTCCATCGAAATTCAAAAGTGCGAGCCACTTCGACTAGGTTTCCGACATAAGCACAGGTGAACGGATCTATCAAAGAGAACGAAGTGGTAATTCAGATAACCTTACGACCATCTATGTCACTTGTCCTAGTAGAGTGACTTTTTCAGTGTTCTTCAAACCGTCTCAGCCTCATTTGATTCTGCTGATCTCTCCTAGCTCACATGAATATTTAAAATTGTCTGTTACACATCTACCTTAACGCAACTATCAGCTCGCTATTTATTAGAGACAGGTCTCCACTGGTAACCTTCAAATCCTTTCTTTAAACTGTCGTGGATATTGGTTAAGCTGATAGTGCTGCTCATCGATGCTATCGATGACTGCATATTTTGAAAAGTCTGCTAAAGAAGTATAAAAAAAAAACAGAAGCGAAGAAGTTGCCATTCTGAGACTTAGTAATTACGCAGGAAAGACCGTGAATTTATCTGCATCTTAAAGAAAGCTCATAAATCGTCTAATAACCGCGATTTCTACACTGTGTCAAAGCAAGCACTTCTTTCATTCGGCTGTGTGTTCTGCATCCGTCATCCACGAAGATTATTCGATTTCTATACATGCTCGGCCACCACTCAAACATTTCAGTCTTTTCATCGTCGATTTCGTTGGATTCCGAAAATTTTAAAGCTAAAACTTTTTGTAGAGTAGCAATTGCCTCGTCGACACTTGAGGCAATAAGCGCAGTGGTGCCTTTAATCTCGTTCAATTTTGGATACTTGGGTGGTCAGTCTTCACGAGTTGTGCGGACCTTAGTACATTTTCCATTCGTTCCTTTCTCTTGCAATCGTAGTCCATGGTGGTTGTCTTGTTGGAGCATGGCAGTGCTTGTGAGTCTCATACCGTGATCTCGAGGGGGTGAGAGTAAACCTAGACCTAGCTTAGAACGGAATGTATTAGTTGGAGTAAAAAATGTTGGATTGTTCACATTTTTGCGGAGGAGGAACAAGTTTACACATCCCGACTGCTTGAAATTCTGCTTTTCCGGAGGCGATAAAATCGTCGAAGGTAGTTTCTCTCGGCTTGGTTTCTAAAGCACTTCTCGCACGGAAAGTGCGTGAAGAACTGATAGACGCTAGGCGAAAGGTCTGGCAAGTATGGAGATTGAGGCAGAGTTTCATAGCCCTGCTCGCTCATACTTATGCTGTGCAGCGTGTTGCCATACGTCGTGGGGCCTCCTGTTTACCGAAAAGGATGCGCAGCCGCAGAAGTTTCTGGTGCATCTCGACAATTTACAGGACGTACTTTTTCGCCATCATACTTTTGCCGTGATTCAGGAGGCTGTGGTAGATCAAACCCGCTGTAGTTCTGCAAACGGACAGCATGACCTCTTGGTGCACTATCGGCTTTGAGAAGTGCTCCAGAGCTCCATCACGGTGTAAATACTAATCCGATCATTGCTGGTTATCATATAGGATTCATTTCTCGTCGAACTGGAATGCGGTTGGTCGAGGAGTCGAGGAACAGGTTGTTGTGGTTGACCAGAGGAAGCGTCGACAAAACCTTAAAGCGCTTCTTACTTCTTTGGTTGTCATTCAATTTATGCGACACCGATTTTTGAATCTTTTTTAACCTCCTAGTCTTTCTAAATTTTCCAAAACAGCAGAGGTGTTTATAGCGAGAGCTTCTGCAAGTTCTCGACAACTTTTGTGTGTGTGTTTTCCTTTTTCGAAGCCTTTAATTTGTCGCCGTCGTCGTCGTACGTAATTTTCTTCATCTTCGATGTTGAATTCTTCAGGACGAAGTTTTTCTAACAAACGTCGTAGCACCGTCCTGTATAAAAGAGCGTAGCGGGTGTGTTCGGCTCATTCAAGATGATAAACTGAGAAAGATCGGGTCCGATGTGAGACGAAGGTGCTACATCGAGAAGAAAAACAACTGTATACCATCGACAAGGACCGTCGTCTCTGATGAAGACGAAGATGTCAAAACGTTAACAGAATAAACATCTCTTATCAACCTAGTGCAAGCTTAGCATTGTAAACAAATGTCGTAATTGTTTTCTTGTTCAGCAGTCGCGAGGTTGTTAAACAGCATACATTTACTTCCATAGAAAAGCACACAATACAATACAACAGTAGCTGACGTTTCGGCAGTATCGCCTTCTTCAGAGGCGCTTTTTTACATGACTTCCAATGAGGAAGGGTAGAACAGCTGATTATAGTCGCATATGGTTGATGACTCGATGTCACTATAATCAGCTGTTCTACCCTTCCTCATTGGAAGTCATGTAAAAAAGCGCCTCTGAAGAAGGCGATACTGCCGAAACGTCAGCTACTGTTGTATTGCATTGTGCGTTTTTCTATGGAAGTAAATGTATTCTGTAAAACAACCTCGCGATCTCTGAACAGAAATCAACGTTTTCATATTCCAGTGCCGAGATTAATAGAAAGTCGATCCTGGAAACGTCGTTGTGTCCATTTGTTAACACTTTGTTGGCCCCGTATTTTGAGCTGTTTGCGCTGCATACGACCAACTATGAATTCGTAAAGGTAAATTAGACGATTTCGCTGTTCTGACGCCGCAGTTTGTAGCCTGTAAAATCTATCAGTTACACCATTTAAACTACAACCCAATTAAGCATGAAATAATCTTTGCAATGATATGTAATAGTGCACCATTGGATAACAGTACAATTAATAAAAACATGTACAACAAAAATATTATCACTATTGAACTCTAGAAGGATAAAGGATAAAGCTCTCGGCGTTAATCAATCTCTGAGTGGTGCTCCATGCATTCGACTTCATTAATTGTCGTTTAGAGCTGATTGAATGCATATCTGGCCTTTACAATGACTCGCATTGGCCAACTGATGTATCGAGCCAATGCCCAATATCCTGCCAGACAAGTTTGGTGCCAGTTTGTCCACCCCAGTGGGATGGAAAGCTTGGTGAGCCACGCGCCCTAAATTGGACACTATTTCGAGAAAACGTGACAATTTCAGAGTAGTTTTGTGAAAAATTACTACCATATCAAAAGCGTTAGGGAAAAAAGTACCGGACGCTAGTAGCGGCGCTGATTACTAACAAAAGGACGATCCTTTTATGCCTTAATAACATTATCATATTCATGACGAATTAAATGAATTTTGCAATGATTCCGGGTATTTCCGAGATACAGGAGCATTGTTGAATACATTTTTCATGTCTTTTGCGAGTGTTAGTTAGTCTCGAAGTGAGACGGATCAACTGATATGCTTTCGTCAATTTAGTACCCTTCTGTTTGGACATTTTCGTCGTTTCTGAGTAATATTTATTCTTTGTTCTTGTTCGGCAGCTTTTTTATTTGATTTTGGCGGTTCACAGAATTTCTAAGTTATGGAAATAACGAATTCTTCCAAGACAGCAACCAGGTACTTGGAGATTTTCTCAGCTAGGTGATATCGAGACGCTTGAAAGACGGGTAGTTGGCTGGAGTGAGGTCTAATGAGTATCACGGATGAGGCAAAGCTTCGTAGTCTAGCTCTATTAACCAATGAACTGTAAGTTGTGCAACGTAAGGTTGAGCATTGTCTCGAGCACGAGTGGATAAAAATCCTTTTTCGACAAGTTCTTGTTCCACTTGCTGCAATTCTTTTGGATTTCATCGACCCCGTCACAGCACTTCTTTGGCGTGATTGTTCTGTCAAGATTCAAGATGTTCTATTAGGTTATTCTACATGTTGAAAAGGAACAAATCATCAAAACTATCTCTTCACGCAGACTCGCTTTTAGAGCTTCTATAAGAGCGTTTTTTAATTCCAACCTCCTTGTTGTCATGGTGTGTTATCTAATTCTTTTCATACGTCACAATTCTATGGGGAAATATTTCGTTTCTATGGCATATAAGAAGTAGAAAATTGACTTCTTGACACTAATTTCTCTGGTACTTGTTTAGTCAATGCGGCAACCATTTATCGAGCATTTTCACATTTTGTAATTACTCTCAATAGTTAATAAAATAATGAACCGACTGGCGTTGATCAATCTCTGAGGGATGCGCCATGCATTCAACTGCATCAAGCATCGTTTGGAAGTGATTGAATGCATATCTGGCTTTTACAATGACTCGTGGCGGGCCTACCGATGCATCGTGCCAATGCTGCTTTCCGCCCAAACAAATCTCGTGCCAATTCGCCGACCCCAAAGAAATGGAAGGTTTGCTGGGTTATGGGACCGCGGATCGATTCCAGTTGTGTGTTGCAGGGCGCCTCCGATCACTGCGCCACACGAGCCCTACTTTTATTACTTATGATGTTTAATTAATTAGCTAATTAATTCGACAGTAATTAATTGGCAATCGACGAAAGATCGTTGAAGACTGAGCTTTTTTTTGCCCTTCCTCAAGTAAATTTTGGAAAGCCTTCATCGATTATCAGCTGCAGATGGTAGTCGCTAACCTCTGATGGGCATTCACTACCTTCTCCACTTTGACACATTCGAGATGACAAGTAGTTCTCTTAATTTAATTTCCCGTGGCCGGCGTATGAGACGTCGCCTAACAAACCATCAGAAACAAAGTGACCACCATAGAGATCAAACCAGCTAAAATATTCCATCACAAATGACACCTTCAGAGGAAACGTCGTCATGAGTGTGTTAAACACCATTTATTCATTGCCGTTTCAGGTATCCTTCCTTATCAGATAATTTTATGTCATTTCGTGTTACTATCGTTGCTGTCCGTCCTCGCTTGTACTAATGAAGCAAAACGATGGGATTTTCTTTCTTTGACAGCACCATTTCAATGATTGGAGAATCACTACTGATTAAGTTCTATACCAATATATTACAAAGGAAACAGACAGGAAAGAGGCTTTAAAATAACATGGATTAGCAGTGTGGGGTATAAATATTTGTTACAAGATTAACTTGTAAATTTTATAACTGCAAAAACCACCATTATTTCTCTCCTGGTCTGCTAAATGTACTTACTAAATTCCCTCAGAGCCATTTAAGGAACTAGTAGTCTTTATGAAAGTGGATGAACGTCAGTCAATTCGATTCTCGCTGCAATCCTAGCATTGCTCTAGCACAGCGTTGACATATCTCTACCACATACGTGGCTGTCGACCTTAGTGGGCCGAAGGGACCTTCTCCTATACAGTTATGGTACCAACTAGGTAGCCTGGAAAAACGGCAGGATTGGCTGTCCTTGGACAGAGCCGAACCAACGACAGTGCGCATATTATTGCACATTGTCACTAACCACTGCACTTCCCACACCCTACCAGTTGAAGCAGTATGAAAACTTTATATGTGAACAATCATTACGGTTATTTATTTATTTCTGTGTTTTCTAAATTGTTCTAAGTATTCAGCTCGACTTTCTACGTAGTTCAAGGAGGTACGAAAATTGCTCCAGAAATTCATTTGCAAAGCATTTTGCTCAAAGTGTCCTCTGTCACATGTTTTCAGTACACGTGTTCAATATAGATATATAGCAATAATCTTTCATTAAATAAAAAAATAGCCACCATGGAATTTGCAGACATCAGCGAGGAGAGCGAGGACGCCACTTCGATGGCGCCGGATGCCGCATCGGCGCAAACGCTGGCTAGCAGTACGTCAACGACGAAAAGCCGAGGTAACGTGCACGTTGAGGCCTCGCATTTCGAGTTCTTCATCTACTCACTTCGTCCGAAAGTGCAGTCGTTTGCTTTTGGATCTTAATGACAATCAGATTGTTCGCTATTTACCAAATCTACTCCTAGGTCGTGAAATTAGTCTTTCAGAGAGAATCCGAGTTTGTTGAAAGTAATTTTATTTCGCATTCTACGTACCTAAATGGCTAATAGTCCTTCCCGTGTGCGCCATTTATCATATACGCAGTTTATAAAAAAAGCTGCACACAGCTAAGACTTCGTAATTGCTAAATGACGACTGTTTCTCTTAGAAATTGAAGGAGCAATTCCAGGACATGAGTACTGAGATTTTTCGTCTCAAAAATTTCAAAGTTGTTAAGGTATTTTGCCAAAGGAGTAAAATTTTCAAACGTTCTTGAGATGATGGTTTTTCTTCCGTATTATCCACACTATAGAGGGCTTTCCTCCCAACGGTTTACCGCCTCATCGTGGATGAGAAGTGTTTCTGAGTGTCAGGCTGCGATGTATAGCTGGGAGATTCATTTCCCTCTCTTGATCTCTCATGCTCAGAATGAGTCCGACGTTTCCATCAGCAACCCTAACTATGAGCTATGTAAATCAATACCAGGGTCCGCTACCGTCTTGGTATCGAAGTCGCATGGTGGCAAATCTGCCTCTGATCCACATGGGCTACGAATGCCCGTGATGGTGAAGACCTGGGGCAGGCTTTGACCAGACTGACCTCGGGATTCCAAGGAACCACAATGGCTTAACGATCAAATCTCCGATAAATGGGGAATATGCTGAAGCCCGCACAACTAGTAAGGACATGCCATCTAAGCATCCAAGTATAGAGGGTTTTGGAATCGTAACGTCCTGGCTTACATTTTACGTTCGTTGTCTACCATTTCACCTACTACGCCAGAAATCTAACCTCTAAAGTATCTATAAGCATTTTCTAATAATTTGTAGTGTTGAAAGTCTTTCCTTGCCTAGGAAATAGTGAACTGCCTTCAAGGGAAACGCAGGATCACACACCTGAAATCCCAACAAGACCTGTGGTGCCACGAAGGTAAGGAGGCTTTAAATTTTCCTGGCTAGCCGTAGTTGTTCATGGGCAACACTAATGCAGACGCTTGAAAACTATAGTATTCACCAATTATTTCAATTCATCCACAAGAGAAATTCTTGTGTTAGGGAACATTCAGCGTTACATTGTGCCAAATATCTTCATCTGTGTCATTGATGGGTTTATATTTCTGGATACTTCCTACAATTGAGTCCTTTGTGTTATCTTCTTTTGGATTTTTCTAGGGAAACAAAACGAAGTGTATCTGTGTGCGAAGGATCCGACGGCCATTATGCCCAACGTGCTGTACTTCGGAATCTTCATAAGGTGCGCCCGAAACCGGAGAAACGGCGATCATCTGATTTTCCCTTAAATAATGATCGTTCGATCGAAACGAACAACGACGAGGAAGTGATTGAACGGTACTACCAAAGAAATCGAGCGAGAACGAGTAGTGAGTTTAGTTAATCGATCTTTCTGTTATATCTAGCTAGCTGAGGGACACGCAAAGCAAGGGCTACCGTCATGCAAGGTGAAATATGCGAACCCCTGGAAAGGGTAATCGTGGTTCAATGTGGCCCGAGGTCCAAATTTTGAATATTTCAACATAGTTGTGATGTTTCTACTGTCTTATAGGTTATCTTGTACAATGTTTTTCTAGTAGTAAGTATTTAGGGTAACATTAATCATATTCGGATAGAGAAAAGAATCAATTGAGCGAACGAATTATGGAACATCGTGAGAGTTTGCTTCTAAGTCTTTCTCCCATCAAACGTAAGGAAACGTTGTACTCATAAGATAGATCTATCTCACAGAGTTGGTGCTACAGCTGCGTTAAACGTAATAGAAACGGTCTTCCTTCTAATTACATGGTTCTTACATGGCTTTCGCTGGAAAGGCCCAACGGGCTAAGCTGATGGCAGCTAAAGATGTCACTGAGTGTGGAACTGTGATTTACAGTGAAATTGATAATAAATCCAAGATTCACATCTGAAAGTCCAAAAAGGACTAAAAGAATGCGAGGGAACATCGACGTTCTAGAGACAGCTTGGTATAAAAGGGTGAAGGATAAAGTTGTCATCCTTGATCAATTCCTTACGGATGACCCATTCTGCATTCTACTGCATTCTACTCCATTAAGCATTATTGAAGGTGATTCAATGCATATCCGGCTTTTGCAATAATTACTCGTGGCCTACTGATCTATCGAGTTAGTGCTACCTGCTATCCTGTCCGACAATTGTGGTAGAAATTTGCCGACCCTAGAACAATGAAAGGCTTGGTGAGCCGTGGGTGCTGGGATCGACCACCTGTGCATTGCTGGGGTCCTTCGACCACTGCTCTACACGCGAGCTTGGTATAAAGTTACAAAACTACTTCCAGCCAACGAAGATTGGAGGGTTTTTATGACAACGACTTGACAACGTTCTGGGATTTCAAGATATCAGAACAGAAATTTGCCCGGTTGGCAAAATACTGGTTAAGGAAAACTGTGATGGGATTCGAGTGATTATTCACGAAGGTGGAATATTTTAACATCAGCTCTATATACATAAAAAAAGCTTTTGTCACTGTTTTTTGTAAACAAACAAAAGTTTGAATAATATTTTATATTATTGTTGAGGAAACACGAGGTGTATTTAATTTTTTATTGCGATGAAGCTGACGTTTCAGCGGATTTCGCCTTCCTCAGAGCTTAGAAACGTCAGGTTGATCGCAATCTGCTCAGCCAATTATCTCCATAACCAAAGTTTGAATGCTCTAAACTTAATTCTTTAAAAGTTAAAAAAGTGAATTAGTTTCATCACTTTTCATATGACAAGATAGCCCCTAGGTCTTCAAAGTCAAACACCGGAGACGGTGCACAAAAATCCGGCACGTCGATACCCAGTGTCGGTAACATCTAGACACAGTGTACAGTCAGAAGTGGTAATGCCATCACCAAAAGTCAGAGAAAGAAAAGGTAAGTGGAAGATTATTTGTAAATTTAAGCTGATTTTAGTTCGACTTTGCAATTCTCTAACTTTTGTATTTTCTGCAAATCCATTGCTTTGTAATGATTTAGATTTTACCAAATCATTCTACTGGCTGGCAGCAAACCACAAGAAGATTGGTTTTCGGCACATTTGTTTGCTGCTCTTGGTTCTCACCTACACAATTCTGGGTGCTCTTATGTTCTACCTTATTGAATCCCACTACGAAAGAAATGTAAGTGAAAGGGCTGTGGTGAAACTAACACAATTAAAAAAAAATGCTTTGGCGGTTATCACAACTAAGCAGTATTCTTAAGGTAGAACATGTAAAACAATGCTTGCGGTGTTAGCTTAACCAACAGAAGTAGACCTCTATATTCGTTCTTTTGATTTTTTGTTTTTTTATTCGTTTATTGTTAACACGATTGGCGCTGATGTGATCTTTAAAGCGAGTTGCGATAGCCGGAATGTTCTCACTCTTTTCCAGTGGCATGTTACAATCTGGATATTGTCTGTACAAGGATATCGTGTGGAGACAAGCATTTATTTTTCTCTTGTGGGTCAAAGCCCTTTAAAATCGTGGAAGGGGTCCTTATAAAATCAGCTCTTTGTTTTTACACACAATGGACTTAACGTGTATTGCAACGATTCATTCATTTTTATAGGTGTATTTGTAAGCGTATAACACGATGCTTTACTTCGCCGCAATTTGCCACGACAGTGTGGGGACATATTTCGTGCTCTCAGCCTATCAAAAATAGCATTTTGAACATCATACCATCTTTCGAATAACGTCAAAAACAACAGTCAAAATCAACCAATCAAATCCGATTAGGCTAGGCCGCTGCTAAGTCGAAATCCAAAGAAGACATGGAAAAGCAAAAATAGACTGTATTCTGCTTTGTACACCACTAGTGCTGCGTCGTACCTCAGGAATATAAGTGGTGGGATTTCAATTTAAGAAATTTGTGTCACGCTCCCCAGTCTCTCTAATGCAATCTTTCATTTCTATTTGTAAACACGCTACAAACTGTAATTAATGAATGTTTTTCGTGACACAGACTGTTGTGATCCGGAAGAAGGCGCTCGATCGAACTATTTTGACTATCGCGACAGAGATTGCAAAGAATGTAAATGACCCGAATGTGACGGTTAGTGTGACGCTAATGGAGGACTATATAAAGGTAATCTTTCGATTAGTTATCTTTCCATTGATAAAACACGCGTGACGGAAATCGACCGACCATCTTTTGGCATTGCTAGTCAAACAATTAAGTGATAAATTCGTCGTTTCCCTCTCAGCAATCGCGAGGTAGTTGAACAGCGTACGTTTACTTTCATACAATAACACACATACAACACAATCGTAGCTGACGTTTCGACAGAATCGCCTTCTTCAGAGCCTGGAAGGGTACACCAATACGCAACTTACTAGGTCAAACACTTCAACAGCACAAACAGAAAGGTGAAAATCTGAGCGATAATAACAAGATCTACGGCTTCTCGAAAAAATCCACCGCTTTTTCCATCTGTCCTCCACCGAACAAGAACAGCCACTTAGAGTCTCATATGGTTGACAACTCTACCACCCCCATCAACGATCGATACGAAGGTACGGAGCGAGATCACACGTGATCTCGGTGCATTCCTTCCTTGTAATAATTAAAGCGTTTTGTCTTTATCCAAAAAAACCTCGAGGAGTTTGCGTGTTGGTGTTTTAGTACCACGTGCGAGGATAGCGACTTTTATATCAAAATTGTCTCCGCTATGCTTTTGTATCTTATGCGTGCTTAGTTGCGTGCCTTGTTTTGCTTTTCGTTTGGCATTCAGGTGTTCTTTTATGCGGATACATAAAGATCTGCCCGTTTCGCCAATATATTCGTCACCGCAAGTACCACGAGAGATCAGGTATATCGTGCCTGAACTCATGCAGTCACCGTTCTGCCAAAAGGGCAGATTACGCAATTTTGTGTTTCACATGGGCCGTCATATAGGCGGCTACGAACTAACTAACGACGAAGAGTATCCGGTGGTATTTCAATTATCGCTACCAATTCCTCTAGATCTGCCCTTCTTAAGCATCGCTTCATCGCTGCACTTACATCATCGCTAATAAAGAGCGAGGTAAACGGGACTTTGTTTTGGCCAAACCGTTTCTTTTGGAGCGTCGCTTTCCCTCGAAACTTATCTCGTGGGGTTACAATTTCGTAGCCATTGGAGATGGCTATTTGCCGAGCCAAGTCGCGCGACTGCTTCTTTAGTTGCCTACTTGTGCAGACAGAGGTGGCTGTTTGAAGCATGTTTCTCACAACCGCCCTCTTTGTGTGTGAAGGATGGGAAGAAAGGGAATGAACCAGGTTGTTTTGTTACTTTGTTTTCGGTACCACTTTGTCATGTAACCGCTACTTTACAAGTTAATTTGAACGTTTAGAAACGGGAGCCAGTCGTCTTTCGGTTTCTCCCGGGTAAACTTGATGTACTCTGACTGCTCGTTCAATAATTCAAAGCATTTGTCCATCTCCTCCTGTGTGGAGAAGACGACAAAACAATCGTCTATATATCTGTAGTAGAGTAACGGCCGGAGACCGAGAACGGAAGCTTCCACTCTAGACATAAACGCAATGGCAAGGCTTGGTGCTCGTCGCTGTCCCATTGCCAGTCCCCTTATTTGCGCGTAGTATTTTCCAGACCATCTGAAAATCGAGCAGTTTAGGCACTCCTTTAAGAGAGCCATAAGCTGCTGGATGGGCAAACAATGCATATTTATTCTTTCTTCATGTTCAACAAGAAGTTCGAAGATGACTTGCATTACGGAGTCACTCGATATGTTGATGTACAGCGTTACATTTAAATTATATTTTAAAGTTTTCTCATTCTCACTGCATTTTCTTCACTTTGTGGACATTTCGTATTTTCATCATTTTCTTTTTGTTTTGTCGTTTCATCCTAGCGAGATTTTCTTAACTGAGGTACTTGACTGTGCCTTCTCAAACGCTAAACTGCGCTACGGCATTGAGCGAGTGCAACCTAGCGTCGTCATTTATGAACCGTACGAAAATGGAAATCGCTTTTTGATATGTGCCTATGACACTGGTCTCTTCAGAACTCGATGACAGTGCTCTTCTTGAGAAGTCATGCTGAACTATATGATGTTATCACCTCAAAAAAAAAAACTGGATACCAGGATCGGTCAACTGCGCCATCACTCATTGTGAAACCTCCCCATCACAAATGTCCGTGGTCTCGATTTTGCCGCTAGTCCGTGAAGACTTGCTTAATGTGGCTGCACAAAATTTCATTGAAGTTGAAATGAATGTTGAGAAATTCAGAACAGTAGATTTAACGAGAATGGTAGCGATTTTGCTCCTCTGTTATGCCATGGGAACCGAATTTTTGTTGAAAAGTAGCACATTTTCGCTTGGAAATCGTCGATGTCCTCATAGAGGAAATTTAGCGTCAACTTGACACCTCCGTTTCACCATCACCTTGTAGTGTGTCTGACTTCTTGTTTCTCTCTCCATGTGAAGCTAAGCTGACACGAACTGGAATTGGTTTTTTTTTTGCTTCATATGAAACAGCATGGATAGTGAGATTGTTTTTGAAAGAACTCTTTTAGAACTTTGACAGAAAAGTTTATTTGATTCAAGAAATCACACCTGACACTTGAGCGGCCCGTCCTCACTGGTTGTGCAGGCCACAGCATAATCACGATTTATCAGAGATTTGCTGGATAACCCATTGTGGTTGCTTGGAATCCCGAGGTTAATCTGGCCAAAGTTGGCCCCAGGTCTTCACCACCATAGGTAGTCGCAGCCCTTGTGGATCAGAGGCAGATTTGCCACGACTTAGATACACCAGGTCGGTGGTGGATCCTGATATTGGTTTACTCTTAGCTAGGCTTCCTGATGAAAACGCGAACTCCTCAGCTTGGGAGACCCTAGAAATCCTTTTCAATCTATCATTCTACTCATATCCAATGAGTCAGTAAAAATCTATAAGACTACAAGTATGACAATATATCCTTTGACTAGAAATCCTTTAACAATATCCTGGTTTGAGTACAAATGCTTTGAAATAAGTAACGAATATTGACACTACGAAAATCTTATCACTCGTACTCAGTGGAAATGGAGCACCTTCAGCTCTATTGATAGAACCGCAGTTCAGCCATCGCATTATGACTTACGGCCGTCCTGCTGTTCATAATCGTGATTTGTTTTTTGGTTTGAAAATCACATCTCCCAATGAGAGGAGATTTACATGCGCAAAGGCAAATAGGGGCAAAAATAGCGCCAAACTGTCGCTTTCGTCCGTTGTTAGTGTTTGAAGTTTAACAATCACGAAGTTAATATTTCATAGAAAAGGAGTTGTCTTCGTTCTTCGCTGAGTTCGTTGTAAACTAACTGTGAAGCTAAACCAATTATTTTTCTGCTCTACGAAAATTATGCAAATGAACAACAAACTCTTTAGCGCGCTTACGTCACATTATTGGAACAGGAATCTGCGTATAAAGGAAGCACGTTGTACAAATCTGATGATCCGGACAACAATTACAAATGGACTTTCGGGAGCGCCCTCTTTTTCTCCATGAATGTCTACACGACTACGGGATACGGTATGTGCCTTTTTGGCTTGTGTGATCAAGTGTTTGGTTCCGTTTTGAAATCTTCATTTAATTATTGAAACAGGTCGTTCTCTTTTTTTTAAGAACAGCGTGAAATACACTAGGCTTCTTTTGCTCAGATATTTCTACTTGTCTCCGTTCGAACTTAATCGTGCGTGACATTCTATTTCATAGTTTGTTAAACATGTTCGATGGTGCTTGAGAAACTGAGTAATGCAAAGAAACCTGATATGTGCCAAAAATAACTTGTGAATTAAACACCTCTTCAAAAATAAGGCACATTGCTGGATCGTTGGACACTCTCTATGATTTAGGAGAAATGAACGCCTATCGCTCTCAGCCTTATGAAGAGAAAATTTCAAAAAGATTAACGAAAAATGAGGTGAAGAAATTTATTTAGGCCCACCAAGACACTGCCAACCTCTGTCCTCCGGCAGATATAGGCGAATAGTTATTCCCTAAAACTGTGAGAAGCAATCAGTTTTCTTTCTACCTCTTAAGTTTACTAGAACGATGAATGGCATTCCTGTTTATGGCAAGTGATTTCTATCCTTCGAAAAAGCAGTTGGTTTCAAAAGGATTTTTTTTCAATTTTATTAAAACTATGAGGTATTTTGCAGCTCCACGGTAAAGATTTTAGAGATAAAGTGATCACACATAGCTTGCGGATAGTGGTTAATGATGACGTTGACTTTGAATATTAGAATAGTGTAAGAGGAAGCTAGTCTATTTGACATAGCGAGCGTAACATCTTCTCGTCTGTACCTTAACTAATAATCGATTAGCTTAAGCAGGCGTTGGATTCTGTATTCGTCTTCGCAGAAGCCAAAGATGCTGCTCCGTTGCCATCAAGGTTATGAAATCTTGCTTATTTCTGTGTTCTGGGTAAGAGGTTCTCCCAAAAGGTGGATTAT
>MQTX01000056.1:100987-215626 GCA_009735665.1 Angiostrongylus cantonensis
GGGCCAGATGTGAATTCAATCACCTTTACGATGCTTGATTAAGTCCGAGAACATGGTGCAACCCAAATGGGTTGGTTAGGTGCGATACCTCTGCTTTTTTCCACTTTTTTTGTAATTGTTCAGGCTCTTATGGCACTCCCATAGTATGTTTGTTTTTCCTAAGGCTTTCGTAGGAACTTCGAAAGCTGTCTTATAAATCGTGAAGGTAGCAGTAGACAAACAACAGCAATCCACTTGGTAATAGAGAGTAGTGCATTTTGAACATACCCTGATGGTGATGCAAAGAATGTTCGGTGTTTATCATTTCATAAGGAGTGTTATGTGCACTCGTCTCCACTCTATCGTCGAGCTAACTGAATCATATTCGGCTAATGCTAGGATTTGCGGCGTTCTACCGACATATCAAGTCGACATCACGTGTCTGGCCTCAGTTTCTTGACT
Organism: Angiostrongylus cantonensis; assembly: GCA_009735665.1. Taxonomy (NCBI): domain Eukaryota; kingdom Metazoa; phylum Nematoda; class Chromadorea; order Rhabditida; family Metastrongylidae; genus Angiostrongylus; species Angiostrongylus cantonensis. The sequence goes on from MQTX01000056.1 coordinate 101,429, forward strand.
TCAAACGGATAGAAGACTTGGCTTGGCCTGAAAGAACGATTAAACCAATAACCGTCTGCATAGTAGAACACCTCTAGCAATAGCTGCTAAAGGGGACTTACGACAATGCATGAACGCGTTTGACCAATAATGTTGGTTTCGAGGTAATAACCTAATAACTTTCTAGGTTGAGATACATTTCCTATAAGTTATAACATGTTTTGCAAAATTTGCAATTGCTTCATGACTTTATGAGCTCCCATAAATCTATGAAATCAGTTATTGATTTGTCGGCATCGATTATTGTGCATTTCTAATGTGAATCCTTCTGGTTATATTCATGCCACGTTGTGAAATAGTTAACGAACTCATTACTGACTTGCTCTCACACCACCTGATATCGTTTGCTAAGGCACTGTTCCGACTCTTGAGCAGTCAGAATACTAGAAGTTGAAATGAACAACTTGTGAGATGCTCTGAAACACCAAGAAAGTAATGCTTAAAAGAGGCACACCTAGTTAATGGGATATTTCTTCGACTTGGACTGTTGTGAAATCCAGTCACAACGTATGTCTCGAGAACCTCGAAAAGGTAGAAGACTTAACTGAGGCAAGTCGCCATTGCTGTTGTCATGACAACATGTCTGAGCTCTGAAGGGCTGCACGCGTTTTTATTTTTACGAAAACCATAGAACACAAAGAGCTAGTTGGTGAGTTTTGCAAGACGTCAACTTTACAATGGAATGATCACTAATCCATTTACCTAACGTCATCACAGTCTACCTCAAATTAGAGCATGGATGAGCGGGAATTTTATGACTGCCTCATTTAGTAGTGTCATGATCTTCTTTGTGAAATGCTAATGCTCATGGATTCCTTCCCAAGTTCTATTAAAGGAGATGTGGGAATTAGTGCATGGAGCCGATTTCGAAACGCTTCCGTACTTTCCTATTATTTCAATAGAGGTTTGTGGCCTATTGACGTGCAGGATTCAGTTCTCAAACAGGCATACATGGATGAACTGCAGCAGAAGCCCGTGATGCATCTTGTCAATTCACGTGCGTCTCAGCAGATGTGCATAGACTTTTTTGAATTGAATTGGACTATGATTTCTCCTTCACTTATTCGAACAAATTTTATTTAGTATTTGAAAACTGCACCAACAAAAATTTTTAAGATAGCTCTTTAACAGAATCGAATATGTTAGACTTAAAAAATTAACAAAATTTCTCCTCATTGGTGGTAGCAAGAGGTTTTTCTTGGTACCGAACTTCCATTTAAAGTTGGAGATTTGTCTCACAGCAGGTCATTCAGACTGCTAAGCACTTTGACACCTTCAACAAAAGTATCTACTGGTAGTAAATTTTTGTCGGTCGATTCGCAGTTCGTTGCTCAACCGTCTTAGTTGTACAGTTCTTAGGTGTTTCGGGAAATACCACTTACAGATCATAAGATCGATGAAATACTAAAATAGCAGCCCCGAATCAACTCGTTAATGGCTTAATTATCAAGAAATAACTTTTATAAAAATAGAAGGACAGTTATGTATTTTCCAGCCTTAGCTAAGCCCGTAACTGGATGTGGTTGCCGATGATCACATTTTTAAAAAAAATTTCCTTTAGATGGTTTAACTTTAGATATTTTATTGATACTAGCACTTGTAATGCAGTTGCTAATGGAAAATAGGCCTTTAAGTTCTCGGCCCCGAATGGCCACTAGCTTTAAGCAAAATGCTCTAATTCGTGAGAGGACGCCACGCGGGATTTTTCGTAGTTGTCATATAGCAATACCTCAAACTCGGATAATTAAACCTCTACTATACATAAATGCAACACCAATACAACAGTTATAACGATAGAAAATACTGGCATAAGAGCATGGCAAGTACAAGATTATGGGGCGCTATAATTATTAATGAAATAAAGTTAATAGGGCCGCAACGGTTTAGGATACTATAATAACATTAATACAATGATAGTAGCTACTTGAAAGCAATGACGACTTAGGGGATGCGAATGATGAAGCCCACACTGGCGCGTACAGTGGCCAAGATACCGTTGGCTAGAAAAACGGAAGGGTGAGATGCAGACGAGCTGTGCATTAGGCTAAGGCGACGAATTCATAATTCAATGCCGAGATTAATAAAAAGTCGATCCTGGGTACTATTACAAGATGAATCCTTTGTTTTTTTCATGAATATCTTTGGATGCTAGTCTAAGTATTCAACATGTAATCGCGAGTATCCTGGCGAAAGCACTGTCATATGTCAACAAGAGGCAATAGCCATGGGTCATTTGGAGCCTTTCCAGACAAGTCTAATACTAACTTCCCTAATCTGAAGCGATGTTACTTCTGGCTTTCTCGGTGCAATGTTGAACCAGAAACTATGCATCTGTTGCACAACATCTTAGAGCACCATGCTTCCTGCGTACCGTAGATCGTAAAGGCAGCATAAAAATTCATTTTTGTAGTCACACGGCACTCCTTTGTTAATACTCTCTGCATCAACAAGCACCAGTAGAAGTTTTCCTTTTCTAAATGATACCTTCAAGAGGGAATGAAATGGTTATGGCTTTACATTGTTAAGCACTTTAGTCAAGAATTTCCCCTTTTCCTTCTTTATTGTAGCACATCTAACTTCTTAACAATCCAGACTCCATTCCTTGAATTATTTTTTACTGTATTGTTTAGGGTCTGTCACTGACATTTCAACAATGGAATTAACAGAAAAAGAGAATGTAACACTTTCAAGTGTTTGTCATTTGTTGTTCGACGAAACCGGATATAAAAATGGTTTTTCAATATGTATTCTTTCTTGATGAGTAACACTTTCAAGTGTTTGTCATTTGTTGTTCGACGAAACCGGATATAAAAATGGTTTTTCAATATGTATTCTTTCTTGATGAGCTTACACGAAGTTGGTAAATACATTTATTTTCGGCTAACGTTTCGACGTCTTCGTCTTCAACAGAGCCGATGATCCGATTCAATGGCCCACGCTTGTTATTCATCTCGATGTGGCGGCTTCGCCTTCATGTCGAGTTAGGCCTTCCTACTCGGTGATGCCTTTTTATACACAATGATAGTGGTGGATATACCGATAATTTCCGGTGATAACAACTTGTTTGATGGCTTTGCTTACTACCGTGTCATTTTTTTAATCACTGTTATTTCTGGTACTGCTGCTTTGTACGTTTCTTAAAGAGAAGAGGCTCTAGTTAACAGTTATTCGGGCTGCACTTTATGTACTATGCTTGAGAATAAATGTTCGACTTCAATAAAACCTTGAGAAAGGCTCAAAGTTTGTGGCAAAAAAACGGAGCACTGAATGCGAATAATGTAACTGGCTGCGGCGAATCTACCTCCGAGCCAAATGGGCCACTGTCCTGTGAAGCCCAAAATAGGAATATTTTCGGGCGATGGTCGTAGTAATCGACGGCAGTGCATCTCGCCCAACCATTAAAATGCGACTTCAATAAAGATTATGCTTGCAACCGCGTGAGTGTGATGAAAATAAGCTCTCTCAATAGGAAGGAATTTGAGCTAAATTTTCATCATGTTAAACCTTATTCAGATACAGATCAGTTAGGTTAAATGGGGCTATTTCACAACAATGAATTGCAATACTCAGAAGCTATTGAAAACTTTAGCAAGAACAATAGCTAGAACGTATGAGAAGCAGAAAGTCACATTGGCATGAGAACTGTATGTATGTAAAGATGGAAATAACCTTGGTTAAACTTAGTAGCTTTGTCCCAGTAGGTTCTAGCCAAGTGCTTATTTAAGGAAGGAAGTGGATATGAGAAGCAACGGTGTCTTTGTCAAATATTCAAGCTATGACTGCCAAGTATGAAGCATTTTTTTGTTATATACGATTGTGAAGCGTCGGTTCTACTTGAGGGCCCCTTGAAGAGCCATTGTTTCTATGAAAAAAATGAACACAGTGATGTGAAAATAATAATTTTAATCAAAACAAATAGGCGGATGATGAAACTTCTTACAAATATGAAATGTGAAAACGAAACGAGAGCTTTACATTGTGCCTTTGTGTAACTTTCTTGCTTTTAGAGGCTACAGAAAATTCTTCGAAACTCAATGAGCCATGAAATGCTTTCTAAAATTTCTCGCGTCCGTGAATGCAGAGCAACGAAACTAAGTAGCCTTAGATCTCAAGACCACATCTGCTAATGAACCTGAAGCAGTAAGTTACGGTGACGCTTGATTGTTGTTGACACTCGTCTTTGACTGGACGAGATCTCCTTTACGCAGATTCACTCGTCCGAAACCACCACCGTACACGTCGGCGTTCGCACGTGCAAATGTGGCCAGTGAACGTATGGTGAGTCCATTGAGCATCTCAGTAGCCTCGTTCTTAAACAAATAGACTGTTTAGAAATTCGACAAACCAAATTTCAATTAACCTCGGCGTGGTTCGTAAAAGAATATAGGTTATTTTAAAGTAATATTTCCACTTCCGCTTAATCTGAGCTTTCTTTGAAAACAATAGCACCTCTACATCTCTGAGAACTTCTTTAAAAACCGACCAGACGATGTTTCCTGACTAATACTACAGTTAGTTCGGGTTACCTCTCATTAGTGAAGATAGGATTGTTTAATAATATTAAAGTCTTTTGCCACCACAACAGGTTCAAAAATTTGGATATATTATCAAAGGGACAAACTTCGCAGAGTTTAACACACCTCTTCATCGTACTCGTTGATGTGTGAGCATGCACTGCATCGACTGATTTTTCTTGCAGGAAGCTGTATTGCGGGCTGAAAATACGACACTATTTCATCTTGTGCCTGTGTACTAATGAATATTTTTGAAGGAAAAAATCCTTTAAGTTAATAAAATTTTTAGGATTTCAATGATGCTGAGGTATTTGCAAAACTCCGGACCCCAGGTGTCTGCGGTGGGAACAAGCGCGCTGTTGCCCTGTCCAGGTAGTAATGCGTTCACCACCACACCATCCAGGTCCTTCGTTTCTTCTACCTCTCAGTTGGTTGTATCAATCTCTGCCATCAGCAATCAATTCCGTCAATAAATTTTTTTAAGGATTTATCACCTTTGCGCTATACTTTATCCTTTTACTTGTGAAGCAATGGAGGAATATCGCCATTTATGAATAGGCATGACGACATAAATAAAGTATGATCATGTTATGCGATGCTTCTTAACTCAGAGGGCATTTCGGTAACTTCCGGATAAAATGCGCATCATTGGCTCCGACATACGACATCGGATTCAACCTGTTCTGGTTCGAGCTGTCTACACTTGGAGATGGCTGGATTCTAAGTCATCGCGGTAGGAACTATACTGTTGTCTCGAAAACAGGAAAATTTTGGCTCGTAAAAGCCATGGTGAAAAAAACTACTGATGTCCCACTAGACAATTCGCGCTTCTGTATAACTTTCTGTGTGAGCAGTGAAGAAAGCAACGCGGTTAAATATTTCGATGTATTCCAAACTACACTCGTGTGGCGCAGTGTTCGGAGGCGCCCTACAACACACACGTGGAATTGATTCTCGCACCCATGGCCCACCAAGCTTTCCATCCCTCCAGGGTCAAAAATTGGTGCCAGACTTGTCTGGGAGGATAGCAGCACTGGCTCGATACATCAGCCGGCCGCCGCGAGTCATCGTTAGGCCCGATGTGCATTCAACCACTTTCAAACGGTGCTAAATGAAGTCGAATGTATGGCGCATGCCTCCGGGATTGATCAACGTCGGGAGCTTCATCCTTGCCTGCTAGTAAAAATTTTTTAGGAAAACGAATTCCTTAAGCTAATAAATTTGTTAGGATTGTTCAGCTTTGCGTTATACTTTTGGACTGATCTTATCCACTGATGTTTGCTGCGAAAGTTACACCACATATGGTTTAAGCTAAGCCCACAAGTCTTCTTAAACAACTTCTAGAAGCAAATTGGTTGCTGAAAACCCAAAAAATAGCTGTCGATTTGGTCAAAAATAGAGCAATAAGCTGGCGAGAATGCAAGGGCTGCTGTTGGTTGGTGTACAGAAACTATTTTAGCCGAATATCAATAGGCAGTCGGAATACGCTTCGCTTTTATTACGTAAGAAAGAAATGCAGTCGTAACTCCGCTCACTTTGTCAACTCCTCTGTTCACCCGGAACTCTGCAATAAGTTGTGGTGCTCCAGTGTTGTCACTTAAATCATGCTTACGGGCAGAGTTTCGAGCCAGTGGGACGATTTCCGGAAACTTGAACTGCTTTGGTTAGTTCGATGTTGTGCATGTCGGTAAGGTTTCAGAAAACATCGCTCAAGTGCTATGCTGGTGTTGCGGAGAGAGAGAGCGTTCAGCATGCTGAAGGTATCAACTCAAGTTTCTGCTGCATATAGGAGCGCTGAAAGTATCTACATCAAAGCCACCGAAGAGATTTGGGGGTGCCAGTTGATTGTAGCGCGAAGAAGCCACTCTCTTTGCTTTGATGATCGCTCTTCGTGCACTTATGTAGTGGTCTTGGTAATCGGAGAACCATACAATTCGTTCTTCACCGAATCGTGCGATTTCAAAAAAGTGGATTTTTTTCGACTTATTCAGTATAGAAATTTGACAAGCACACGCAACGCCTACCCGAAATGCGCAGTTCTTAGACCCAATCCTTTGGGATCCAGGAGAATATACAACGATAGCAAACACAAATAAGCAAGTCACGTGATGATAAGAACAGAAAAACACCATTTTCACAACATGGAGAACTAACGACGTCATGAAATTTTCAATGAAGCGCTTATTAAAGACTTTTAGGCGATATTTTTGGAAATATCGAAAACCGGCAGTATGTTCGGAATCTGCAGAAAGAAAAAGCTCATGGATCTAACAACACTCCACAGCCATTTTTCCAGATCGAGATAATCAAAGAGCCTAGTTCGACATCTCCACTTAATAAAAATCCTGTAGCATCTTTGTTTCTCTAATAAGCTTGAAACATGTGTTTTTCTAAAAGTTCCTAATCGAAAGTGTTTTGTAAAATCCTGAGTATCTCAGGTGCTTTCGTCGCCATAGAATTCTGTACCTCTTCCTTTTCAGGTCGAATTTTTGTAGTGAGTTGATCGAGTTTGTGGTCCAACAGTGTGAAAGCACCTGTGAAAAACACTGATGAAGAGATTTTTTGAGGGAATAAGGCATTCATCTTCTTAAATTGGCGATAAAAAATGTTGGACATAACGGTGTTAATATCGGCGAACGTACCGAATATGCCGTTTTCAATGAAGATGTACGTCACTCGATTAACGACCTTCATTACCGGCAAGCCAAAAAAGAACAACGTAGAGATGGCAGGATGGAACTGAATGACCAGATGGTCTATAAGCAAACTTCTTAACTACTTCTTAGCTTTTAGCTAAGGAATAACGCAAACTGTTACAGTTTCATCAAGGTATCAATCAATATCAATAATCTATGTGTGAAATTCAACGTTGTTTCTGCATTTAGAAATGACTATAAAAGTTTAAGAAATCCAGAGTTCATCAAGGCAGCAGTTTCCGTAAAAAATATCGCAGAGTTTTGTTCAGCTTGATAATTTGTACGAAAATGATTTCGATACAACGCTATTTCTGCCTTTTAGCATCTAAAATTGAACCACAAAAGAACTCAAAAATTAATTTTTTTTTCTCTATTCTAAATCTTTAGGTGCCACATTTCGCATCAAACGCATTAATTTGGTGCTGCTTTGAAGCTCACATGAAACTGGGATGATATTAAGTGCAGCTCCCAATTTGTCAATAATTCAGACGGGATTATTATGACTAGGTTGATTTACCACTTCTAAAGAAAGAAGTTGCGAATCTGCATGCCTTAAGAAAGTGTCGTCGGAATGTACTTACTGAAAGGCGCTGAGACTCGGACCTTAGAAATTACTTGTGAGAAAATAAGATTGATAAGTCATCAGTTACCGTTGCGTTATTCGGCATAATGTCACCCAATCCAATAGTGCTCAGGGAAATATATGAAAAATAAAAAGCAACGAAGAGCGACACGCCCGTGTGTGAGGTATCACCGTACCAATCGTCGAGCAGATAAACGAAGACAGAAGAAACCAAAAGGTAGCCTGAAAACCTGCCGAAATCCTTGGTGAATATCAAAACTCCGAGATCGTGGGTATAGTTTAAACCATACCATAACCAAAGTCAAACCCACTATCACGAATTGCCCAGCTGTAATATCATATGAAAAAACTACTCAACAGCAATTGTTCAAATCAAACCTTGATGAAGGTTGACCGATTGAAATGAGATCAACCCCATGCAATGACTTGGAGCACAAATAAAGCTTTAACTCACCAGCCAACAATGAGATACAGAATTTTATTGGCAAAGATATCATAGTATCTTCATGGTGCTCAATATAGCCCATGGTTCTCCTTAAAAGGAATAAAATCAATTAGGAACCGTTTTGCTTAGACCTTATTCACTACATATCTAACACCTTATCATCATAAAGAAGTATTAGGAAAGCACCAACTACTTATGCTTATTTTACTTCAAAAATTAATTCGATTCTGCAAAGGTATGGCGCGTGTAGCGCAGTTGTCGGGAGACCCCATCATCGATCCCTGAGCGCCAAGGACATCAAGCGCTCCATCCCTCCGTTGTCGGTAAACTGGTACAAGACTCGTCTGGGAGGATAGCAACACTGGCTCGACACATCGATGGGCCACCGCGAGGCATTCTAAAGACCGTATACGCATTCAGTCACCTCCAACGATGCTTGATGAAGTTGAATGCGTGTGGCATCCCTCAGAGGTAGATGAACGCCGAGAGCTTTGTCCTTTTATCCTTCAAGGATAAATCTATTCCAGTCTATTTATTTACAATGAAATCACAAACAATAATATATTTCAAGAAAAACGAAAAATGTTTGAAATAACAGAGTGCTGGGGGAATTGTTCTATAACATCGCCACCGATCGGTGGATTAGCCAGAATTGCCCGTTGTGATGACGAGGGTGCACACTACGACATGGTTATTCCAGAATTCCCTGGGAAACGATGGGTGAGCACTATTAAACTTCAATGAAGGGAGTAGACGATAGATCCTCAAGCCGCAAGTCAAGTCCGTTTACGAGACTGGTCATGTCTGTTTATAATGGAATTGTGAAATGAATGAAAGTTCTAGGACAATGTATATACTGGAAGAAGCAAGCCACAAGACAAGTAGGAACGGGACAGTAAAGCATCTATTCATGTAATTTAGCAAAAGTCTTTAATTTAGAAAAAGGCACAAAGATTGTTGTACTAAACAAAATTCTAGTGGTATAAAACGAAGTTTCATGAATACAACTGAAGAATTCTTAAAAACATAAATTCACCTGTAGCAGACTAGAGTATGCGCATAGATCTTCGTGAGGTGAACAAGCAGCCATTGGCCAAGGTCACGAACCACAACTAATGTGACGGGAATTGTTAATATTGAATACCAGATAGCACAGAATTGTCCTAGCATTGACTCGGGTGCTATCGAACCTGATAATTTCATCGCTGTGAGTTCATATAATGCTACACTTTCCTCGTAATTTCACCTCATGTTTTATTGCTTCCTTTCGGGTAAAACTCCATCACATAACCACAATGATGATGGTGAGATATTTGCAGAACTTGGACTCTTTTTCACTATGCTTCAAACCCTCCATTTGCCTTTCCGGTGGCTCACGTGCTATCTACTGCACGACCGAGCTATCTACTGCACGACTTTAATATGAAGATGGATGAGAAAGGCAAAGAAGTTCTGCGAATATCTCAGCACCACCGTGGCTGTATTTCACATAATACCTTGCAGTGGAAAGTGATAAGCGGTAAATAAAAAGCTATATAGCGTCAATCACACAGTTTGTTTTAAAGCTTCTTTTTGTGTATTAGGACGATAAACTTGTTAAATATTTATAATACTGCATTTACCGTATCCAGTTGTAGTGTATAGATTCATTGAGAAAAAAACTGCGCTGCCATAGGTCCACTTGAGATTTGCAGGATCCAATGATTTGTAGTAGGTACTAATGGCGTAGAGCGACTCGTTCTTTAGCAACGAAACATAGGCTGACTGAAAGTAGTCGACTTTGTAACAAGACAGAAATTAGAGCAAGTCATTTTGGTCCATCTTCATCACCTGTAATCTCGCTCACAGTTGATTTACTTAAGTCGGCACACGCCAAATGCTCCATGCATGTATGCCACCACTCGAGGTACCCAGCTAGTACTAATTCGGAAGATACCAAAAGCACAACAATTCTTGTATGAACCATATTTTTGCTGTCACTGGCAAGAATGCAGGCACGGGTGGCTTACCAGACTTTGCAGTGGCAAGGGCTATTTTTTTAGCAGCATCGATCTTCCTCGCTACAAAAAAGATTCTTCCCTTGCACATCACAGCTCGACAGTTTAGACAACTTCTAGCCGAAATGAGATGATAAATCAGTACTGCAGTGGTGCGTTCAGAAAAAAAAAGGATCAGTTTCATAGAAAACAGCTAAACCCACCTTAACAAGTTCTTCTGCCCGCCGACTATCAATTACCAAGTTTCTCTGGTTTTTCAGACGCATTAGTTGTTCGGCGATAAGCTTCACTTCGTGGTCGAGGGCCTTCTTCTTTGCTGCCACTACCTTGACAAAATAAAGACTTTCTACAAAATTTACATCGACAACTTCGTCTACAATTTAAGTGACATCAAAGAAGAGTGAAGTGTCAAATATACTAGTCGTGCATATTATATTTTGTTTAACTGATAAGCCTATGTGGGGTTGTAAAGAATATTTATTACGACGATTGTTAATGTGATATCGCTTTCAGGTTCGCGATGATTCCAGTCCAACGTCCTCAAAGACTGTTTCTCTTTGTGGATCTTCGTAGCCTTCACAGTGAGTCAAACCCACTACAGTCGAGCACTACATTAATGAAGTAACGTAACCCGGCACCACGATTTATACAGGATAGGTGAGTAAACGTTGTAACAACGTCGTGAGAGCTTATCAATAAAGCAAGATATTGGTATTAAATTAAATTCGGGATTGGAAATGTGAATGCTATGCTAAGAATTCTCTAAAAAGCAGAAATGATTATGCTACTATCAGAAGTTACAAACCTTATGCTCATATCTGGTCTCAATGCTGAAAAACATAGCTCCTCCTAGTAACGTGTAGATAAGCACAAGGAATAGCATGCATAAGTGCCGAAAGCCGATATGCCATCGATTATGCACCAACCAATAAATGGATCGATTGAATTCTAGAAGTTTTCGAAAAAATTCCTGTAGGACAGGGTTCTTAAGCATTTCCATACATTTCTACAAGAAAAGTTGCTCCAAGCAGTGATTAAAGAAATCACATAAATAAAATTATTAGCATACTTCTCATTGAAGGGGGAGGCGGTAAAATACCAGTTGGCTTCTGTCCATTGGAAATGGCAGAACTTTTTGAACTGTTAGAAATGTAGTATTTTAGGGAATCGTCACTCTGCTCTGGAAAAAGCAGTTGGCTTCTGTCCATTGGAAATGGAAATCCTTTAGTGAGAAATTAGTTAATGTTACGATTCTTCTCCGGCATTAACACTCTGTCAACAACTTGTGAGACCTAGCGATTGCTTTTCCTAATGGAAACCGCTAACAGGTAGAACTCTAACTCTGTAGAAAGAGTGGAGATAATTGAGGGAGAACGAAATCCTCACTTACTTCTGTTGCCTGACGAACGTCTTCTTCTATTTCTGAGAGTCCCATTAACAAAAGGTGAATTTCTTAGCGTTTGTTTGGAAAGACTTCGAGAGCGAAATTTCCTAAAAAAAAAAGCTTTGCCGGAAAGCTAACAATGTGTGCATGGATATCAGACCGTACTTCTGGAATAAATTAAAACGAAAAACAAGTGAACGTATATGTTTTCGTAAGGCATAAAAGCTTAAGTTCACTGTGTCCATTCATATTCTAACAGTGAGCTGGTGCATATCTAAGTTTAATGAAGCATTGCTTTTTTGGAAACCCTGGTTGATTCCGATGTTAGACCAAAGGACTTGTCCATACCGTGAAGACGAGCCGCCCAACTGATGAGAACCATAAACATACCACTCACTCTGTTGGCTTGCCAAGTTATTACTGGAACTCAATCTATTTTAAGCAAAGAATTCGGCGATCTGGCAAATGGAAGATGAGTGTGACAGCTCTTTTAAAGACACTGATCAACTTCAAGCACTCTAATTCGGCAAATGGAATGAGTGTGACAGCTCTTTTAAAGACACTGATCAACTTCAAGCACTCTAATTCATTCTTTTTTGTATTAAGTAAAATGAAAACAAGAAGGTGTTCTTGAAAGTTGCTTGAAAGAGGCTGCTTTCAACCAGTGTTCTATACATCGAGAAAATTACAAAACGTGATTGTGCTAAGCCGTGCACCAAATTCTCATCGTCTTCAAGGCTTACCTAATTTTCTGGTTTGGACTGGTAGATGTGCTAAATGATCGGTGCAGTCGATTGGAAGTTAACGCATGAAGAGGGCTATCCACTTTATTGACCGGGCCATCTACTTCTGCAAATTGTATTAGACATCTTCATGCTCTCGTATATATATTGAGAAATAGAATGATTTTTTCTCTTAAAAACAAGATTAGATGAACACATTGGTTTATGAACGATAATAATAAATGAAAGCCCTCTGCGTTGATCAATCTCTGAGGGAGGCGCCATGCATTCCACTTTATTAAGTATCGTTGCAGGTGATTGGACTCGCGGTGGCTTGGCGATCTATCGAGCCAGTGCTGCTATCCTCCCAGACAAGTCTGGTAGCAATTTGCCGACCCCGAAGGGATGGAAGGCTTGGTGGGCCATGGGCGCAGGGATCCACGTGCGTGTCGCAGTGACGCCTCCAACCACTGCGCCACATGCGCCCCTTTATGAACGATATTTACTGCAAAAAAGATAGTAAGCAGTTTATATTAAAACAATCTAATTAACAGCTCATAAGAAACAAAGTGACTCCACGGATCTCCCTCGTATGAGTGACCTCCAGCCGGTTAGAGGGCAGGCTAAGTGGTAAGTCCCCAAGTGGCGCATAGGGGGTTAATCGCGGAACAAAAGCGACCTTTGCTTCCCTGAGACGAAGTTGGATCCAAGACATGGACTCCCTGCGCCGTTTCCGCTGCGCCGATTTGGCACACACTTTCTGTATTTCCTAGGCGCACTCATGCCTGCGTGTGTGAGTGCGTTCTCGCTTTATGCATTGTATTCTACGAGTCAATGCGGCCAAAAGCCTGCAATAAAGTGACAGTGAAGTATATGGAAGGCGGTTAGGAGTCGCCTCCAACAAGTAAGCTCCACGTCCACTCTGGGAGAGCCTGGCAAGCTACACGTGAGTATACCGAGCCCTTACGTTCTGAGCCCAGCAAGCTATACGTCGGTATCAAAATGCTAGACACAGCATGAAAAAACGGGCCTTATTCCCCTAATCCCGAAAGAGCCATCAATTTCGCAGCGTTGGGTATGACGAGTACGGAGTGGCTGCTAAAATCTCAGAGCCAATGGAAGCTGCATGGATCACGAAAAACTAAGGCGACGATCTGTACCTACAATGCTATTTCAAGAAAAACGAAAAATGTTTGAAATAACAGAGTGCTGGGGGAATTGTTCTATAACATCGCCACCGATCGGTGGATTAGCCAGAATTGCCCGTTGTGATGACGAGGGTGCACACTACGACATGGTTATTCCAGAATTCCCTGGGAAACGATGGGTGAGCACTATTAAACTTCAATGAAGGGAGTAGACGATAGATCCTCAAGCCGCAAGTCAAGTCCGTTTACGAGACTGGTCATGTCTGTTTATAATGGAATTGTGAAATGAATGAAAGTTCTAGGACAATGTATATACTGGAAGAAGCAAGCCACAAGACAAGTAGGAACGGGACAGTAAAGCATCTATTCATGTAATTTAGCAAAAGTCTTTAATTTAGAAAAAGGCACAAAGATTGTTGTACTAAACAAAATTCTAGTGGTATAAAACGAAGTTTCATGAATACAACTGAAGAATTCTTAAAAACATAAATTCACCTGTAGCAGACTAGAGTATGCGCATAGATCTTCGTGAGGTGAACAAGCAGCCATTGGCCAAGGTCACGAACCACAACTAATGTGACGGGAATTGTTAATATTGAATACCAGATAGCACAGAATTGTCCTAGCATTGACTCGGGTGCTATCGAACCTGATAATTTCATCGCTGTGAGTTCATATAATGCTACACTTTCCTCGTAATTTCACCTCATGTTTTATTGCTTCCTTTCGGGTAAAACTCCATCACATAACCACAATGATGATGGTGAGATATTTGCAGAACTTGGACTCTTTTTCACTATGCTTCAAACCCTCCATTTGCCTTTCCGGTGGCTCACGTGCTATCTACTGCACGACCGAGCTATCTACTGCACGACTTTAATATGAAGATGGATGAGAAAGGCAAAGAAGTTCTGCGAATATCTCAGCACCACCGTGGCTGTATTTCACATAATACCTTGCAGTGGAAAGTGATAAGCGGTAAATAAAAAGCTATATAGCGTCAATCACACAGTTTGTTTTAAAGCTTCTTTTTGTGTATTAGGACGATAAACTTGTTAAATATTTATAATACTGCATTTACCGTATCCAGTTGTAGTGTATAGATTCATTGAGAAAAAAACTGCGCTGCCATAGGTCCACTTGAGATTTGCAGGATCCAATGATTTGTAGTAGGTACTAATGGCGTAGAGCGACTCGTTCTTTAGCAACGAAACATAGGCTGACTGAAAGTAGTCGACTTTGTAACAAGACAGAAATTAGAGCAAGTCATTTTGGTCCATCTTCATCACCTGTAATCTCGCTCACAGTTGATTTACTTAAGTCGGCACACGCCAAATGCTCCATGCATGTATGCCACCACTCGAGGTACCCAGCTAGTACTAATTCGGAAGATACCAAAAGCACAACAATTCTTGTATGAACCATATTTTTGCTGTCACTGGCAAGAATGCAGGCACGGGTGGCTTACCAGACTTTGCAGTGGCAAGGGCTATTTTTTTAGCAGCATCGATCTTCCTCGCTACAAAAAAGATTCTTCCCTTGCACATCACAGCTCGACAGTTTAGACAACTTCTAGCCGAAATGAGATGATAAATCAGTACTGCAGTGGTGCGTTCAGAAAAAAAAAGGATCAGTTTCATAGAAAACAGCTAAACCCACCTTAACAAGTTCTTCTGCCCGCCGACTATCAATTACCAAGTTTCTCTGGTTTTTCAGACGCATTAGTTGTTCGGCGATAAGCTTCACTTCGTGGTCGAGGGCCTTCTTCTTTGCTGCCACTACCTTGACAAAATAAAGACTTTCTACAAAATTTACATCGACAACTTCGTCTACAATTTAAGTGACATCAAAGAAGAGTGAAGTGTCAAATATACTAGTCGTGCATATTATATTTTGTTTAACTGATAAGCCTATGTGGGGTTGTAAAGAATATTTATTACGACGATTGTTAATGTGATATCGCTTTCAGGTTCGCGATGATTCCAGTCCAACGTCCTCAAAGACTGTTTCTCTTTGTGGATCTTCGTAGCCTTCACAGTGAGTCAAACCCACTACAGTCGAGCACTACATTAATGAAGTAACGTAACCCGGCACCACGATTTATACAGGATAGGTGAGTAAACGTTGTAACAACGTCGTGAGAGCTTATCAATAAAGCAAGATATTGGTATTAAATTAAATTCGGGATTGGAAATGTGAATGCTATGCTAAGAATTCTCTAAAAAGCAGAAATGATTATGCTACTATCAGAAGTTACAAACCTTATGCTCATATCTGGTCTCAATGCTGAAAAACATAGCTCCTCCTAGTAACGTGTAGATAAGCACAAGGAATAGCATGCATAAGTGCCGAAAGCCGATATGCCATCGATTATGCACCAACCAATAAATGGATCGATTGAATTCTAGAAGTTTTCGAAAAAATTCCTGTAGGACAGGGTTCTTAAGCATTTCCATACATTTCTACAAGAAAAGTTGCTCCAAGCAGTGATTAAAGAAATCACATAAATAAAATTATTAGCATACTTCTCATTGAAGGGGGAGGCGGTAAAATACCAGTTGGCTTCTGTCCATTGGAAATGGCAGAACTTTTTGAACTGTTAGAAATGTAGTATTTTAGGGAATCGTCACTCTGCTCTGGAAAAAGCAGTTGGCTTCTGTCCATTGGAAATGGCAGAACTTTTTGAACTGTTAGAAATGTAGTATTTTAGGGAATCGTCACTCTGCTCTGGAAAAAGCAGTTGGCTTCTGTCCATTGGAAATGGAAATCCTTTAGTGAGAAATTAGTTAATGTTACGATTCTTCTCCGGCATTAACACTCTGTCAACAACTTGTGAGACCTAGCGATTGCTTTTCCTAATGGAAACCGCTAACAGGTAGAACTCTAACTCTGTAGAAAGAGTGGAGATAATTGAGGGAGAACGAAATCCTCACTTACTTCTGTTGCCTGACGAACGTCTTCTTCTATTTCTGAGAGTCCCATTAACAAAAGGTGAATTTCTTAGCGTTTGTTTGGAAAGACTTCGAGAGCGAAATTTCCTAAAAAAAAAAGCTTTGCCGGAAAGCTAACAATGTGTGCATGGATATCAGACCGTACTTCTGGAATAAATTAAAACGAAAAACAAGTGAACGTATATGTTTTCGTAAGGCATAAAAGCTTAAGTTCACTGTGTCCATTCATATTCTAACAGTGAGCTGGTGCATATCTAAGTTTAATGAAGCATTGCTTTTTTGGAAACCCTGGTTGATTCCGATGTTAGACCAAAGGACTTGTCCATACCGTGAAGACGAGCCGCCCAACTGATGAGAACCATAAACATACCACTCACTCTGTTGGCTTGCCAAGTTATTACTGGAACTCAATCTATTTTAAGCAAAGAATTCGGCGATCTGGCAAATGGAAGATGAGTGTGACAGCTCTTTTAAAGACACTGATCAACTTCAAGCACTCTAATTCATTCTTTTTTGTATTAAGTAAAATGAAAACAAGAAGGTGTTCTTGAAAGTTGCTTGAAAGAGGCTGCTTTCAACCAGTGTTCTATACATCGAGAAAATTACAAAACGTGATTGTGCTAAGCCGTGCACCAAATTCTCATCGTCTTCAAGGCTTACCTAATTTTCTGGTTTGGACTGGTAGATGTGCTAAATGATCGGTGCAGTCGATTGGAAGTTAACGCATGAAGAGGGCTATCCACTTTATTGACCGGGCCATCTACTTCTGCAAATTGTATTAGACATCTTCATGCTCTCGTATATATATTGAGAAATAGAATGATTTTTTCTCTTAAAAACAAGATTAGATGAACACATTGGTTTATGAACGATAATAATAAATGAAAGCCCTCTGCGTTGATCAATCTCTGAGGGAGGCGCCATGCATTCCACTTTATTAAGTATCGTTGCAGGTGATTGGACTCGCGGTGGCTTGGCGATCTATCGAGCCAGTGCTGCTATCCTCCCAGACAAGTCTGGTAGCAATTTGCCGACCCCGAAGGGATGGAAGGCTTGGTGGGCCATGGGCGCAGGGATCCACGTGCGTGTCGCAGTGACGCCTCCAACCACTGCGCCACATGCGCCCCTTTATGAACGATATTTACTGCAAAAAAGATAGTAAGCAGTTTATATTAAAACAATCTAATTAACAGCTCATAAGAAACAAAGTGACTCCACGGATCTCCCTCGTATGAGTGACCTCCAGCCGGTTAGAGGGCAGGCTAAGTGGTAAGTCCCCAAGTGGCGCATAGGGGGTTAATCGCGGAACAAAAGCGACCTTTGCTTCCCTGAGACGAAGTTGGATCCAAGACATGGACTCCCTGCGCCGTTTCCGCTGCGCCGATTTGGCACACACTTTCTGTATTTCCTAGGCGCACTCATGCCTGCGTGTGTGAGTGCGTTCTCGCTTTATGCATTGTATTCTACGAGTCAATGCGGCCAAAAGCCTGCAATAAAGTGACAGTGAAGTATATGGAAGGCGGTTAGGAGTCGCCTCCAACAAGTAAGCTCCACGTCCACTCTGGGAGAGCCTGGCAAGCTACACGTGAGTATACCGAGCCCTTACGTTCTGAGCCCAGCAAGCTATACGTCGGTATCAAAATGCTAGACACAGCATGAAAAAACGGGCCTTATTCCCCTAATCCCGAAAGAGCCATCAATTTCGCAGCGTTGGGTATGACGAGTACGGAGTGGCTGCTAAAATCTCAGAGCCAATGGAAGCTGCATGGATCACGAAAAACTAAGGCGACGATCTGTACCTACAATGCACGTACACTTGCATCAGAGTCTTCGATAGAAGACTTGCTCATGCAAACAAGAATGATAAAATACGACGTCATCGGTCTTGCCAAGTCGAGACGACGCCACCCATTCAACGCAGTCTATGCCACTGGAGAAGAACTGTTACTTCCTCGGGATAAGCGACAGTAGAGGAGTAGCCGGTGTCGACGTTCTCGTCAACACGAGTTTGTCCATGGACATAAAAAGATGTGGATCAATACCGGCTTTGACAATCTTCGTCGTTTACGCGCCAACATCAAACTATGACGAAGAAAAAGTCGAAGCGTTCTACATGGACTTGGAGAAGTTCTAAAGAGAAGACCATACATTCTTCAAGGTTATCATTGGATAATCCAATGCCAGGATTGGACCAAGAAGATCGTCTGAGGAACGTCACATTGGAACCCACGGATTAGAATGGAACAAACAGGGTGAGCGGCTCTCTGAGTTTATCATGGCGACCAAGACCATCCATGGTAACTGGCAATTCCAAAAGCCCCACCCTCAACGCTGACGTGGGAATCTCCCAATAGAGAGTACCATAACGAAATAGACCACAACATAGTAAATAGAAAGTTTTGCCTCACTGATGTTGCTGTTGTCCCAAAATTCTACATGGGAGCAGACCACCGTCTCTTTCGTGCAAAATTCTATTTTTCGCGGAAAGAAGAAAAAACCTGCTAAATTCAAAAACCGAAGCCCCAGAGCTACCACAAACTGGGAGTTATTCAACTCATTAGTCGGCTGTTGGAAAGATGCCGTTGTCGACAACATCGACGAGGAATACGATCGGCTCATTGAACATCTTCACGTTAGCGCCATGAAAGCTGAGAGTTCGAAGGTCACCAAGAAACGTCTGTCTCCAGAAACTGATACGCCAGCGTGGAATCCTATAAGCTGTAGGCAACCGCGAACTAGCGTGAGAACTTGCAAAACAATGCAGACAGGCGATAAAAGAAGATCTTAAAGAGAGAAAAGCAGCAGTAATGGTTGAAGCTGCATAGGCTGGAAAAACCATTTCCAAAGCCCGCCGAAGCATCGCCAATTACAAGACCAAGACGATTGCATCCCGAGGCCCAGATGGAACGATAACAGCGTCCAGGAAAGCAATGGAAAAAATCATCCACGAATACTACTCAGATCCCTTTGATAGCGACGTCCACCTTCCGCCATATGAAATAAAGGAGGATGGGTATGTTGTACCACCTGTTCTCCCTTCTGAAATCTGGCATGCCAGTTTGTCGGTGAAAGATAGAACAGCACCAGGTCCGAACAGGGTAAGATCAGAGCATCTGAAGAACATTCCGCCAGTCATCGTAAACACATTGGCTCGGCTCTTCTCACGTTACCTGTCTGAATGCGAGGTCCCTACTCAGTGAAAGACCAGCAAGACCGTGTTGTTGTTCAAGAAAGGCGACCTACACGATGTATGCAACTATCGCCTAATCTGGTTGTTGTCTGTTGTTTGCAAACTTTTTACTCGAGTCAGGACTTATTCGAGTCAGTAAACAGGATTGGCAGAACACTGGACGAAGGACAACCATGTGATCAAGAAGAGTTTCGAAAAGGATTTGGTACGACGGACCACATTCACACGATAACGAGGCTCATTGAAGTATCGCGAGAGAGCCATTAGTGACTGGATTCTTCGGGATGTCAAACGTACTGCAGGAAGACCGCCGACCCGATGGTCAGAGTTCTTAACGAAAAGCCTGGAAGAATGATATGATTCTCGACGAGTCCCTAAAGCGAGCAGAACCCGCTGGGCTTCTCTTGCACGTGACAGGGAAAAATGGAGTATTTACTGGCGCCCGCTCGATTCACTCGACGATCAACGGGACTACAGCTGATACAGGTGAAGAAATAAATTCAGTTAAGTGGTTCATAAACTGTTCTTCTTTTCTTCGTTCTACACCTTACTCTTCCTATATGGAGAACGAAGACGAAGAAGCGGAAGAAAAAAGCCAAAGTGCATCTGGAGCAAATAAGAAAAAGCAAATGAATATTCTTCACTCGCACTTCGTAACGAAGTGATCGGCACTGAGTACGTCTGCAGATTTCTTTTCGTTTGATGGCCATGCGTTAAGCTGATCTTTAATGTTGGTAAATTCAGATGAGAAGATAGGAACTTAAAAAAGGCAGCGTACGAAGATAAAAATAGTTGAAATATTCAGAAAATAGAAAAATCCTCCTGTTTTATTAGTGGTCCTCTAGGAAGTTTTCCTCCTTTTTGCATCCACACCAACAATCTTTTCATCACTTTTCGTGTTTTCCCATTGATTTGATCTGCTTAATGAATCCTGGATTAACTTCAGAAGTCTTCATTCGCTGGAATCCTTACTTCAGTTAAAAGGTAGCAGAGTAAAGCCACTCAATGAGGTTCATTTCGCCACTTAGTTATGCTGTGCATATTTCCTCTCACCATGACACTTTTTTCGACTGCTCTTCTTTTCGTTTTCTCCCCTCATTAACGTGAACAGCTTCGCTTCACGTTTTCTTAGCAAAGTGTGCATTGCAGTATTTGTTGGATCGAGCAGAAAGAAACGCAGATTTCTATTTTCAATACAGTCACTGGTGTCCCTCATTTTTCTGATGTGCTTAAGCAAAAGTTGAACAACCCAGACGGCCTTCTACATACTAGAAATTTTTCCTTGACCAATTTCTCCACCGTCGATAAGAATGACTATTCTTTTCCTGCACTTCTTTTTTTTGGAAACAAAGCATCCATCAACGGTAGATTTTTTAAGATGTGGTAATATTGAGTGCATGCAGTGCAATGCTTAGGGGCGCTCTGAAATACACAAGTGATCATTGGTTCGACCCTATTCACCAGGTCTTCCATCTCTATGGATCCGCGTATTTATACCATAGCTATCTGGGATTATCACTTGTATCACTTGTAATCCCGTTGATCGTCGAGTGACTCGAGCGACCGCCAGTAAATCCTCCATTTTTCCCTGTCGCGTGCAAGCCCAGTGGGTTCTACTCGTTTTGGGGACTCGTCGACCATCATATCTTTCTTCTTAGCTCTTCGTGAAGAACTCTGACGATCAGATCGGTGGTTTTCCTGCAGTACGTTTGACATCCCGAGGAATCTAGTCACTAACGGCTCTTGTCCATCGGTTATCATTCATACGCATAATCTGGGATTATAGTAGCACTAAACTGATACATTGGTAGGCCACATTATATAGGTCAACTGTATATTCTATCTGTTCTGCCATGCTTAATAAAGTCGAATGCGTGGCCCATCTTTCTAGGGCTGATCAGCGCCGAATGATTTATTCTCCCATCCCCAAAGTGATCTATTATTATAGATCAAATGCAAAAGCGTAACACAGTACTGGGCATAATGGACCATTCGTGGGTACGCGGCATTGGTTAGTAAGCATTCGAATAGGGGTTCATTTTCCAATAGATGACACACCTTTACTAGCCTCTGCACCCCGCACACTGGGTGCTTCCTCCTATGACGTCAAGCGGTGAGACGACCTGTGAGAGGCCACAAAATATCATGATAGGCAGGACGCCACTGGAACCGGATCTGATGAACACACGCACAACACGCCATGGAGATTGTTTCTTAGTCTGCACTTGTAATGCCAGAACACTCTCCACAGACGCCGATCTTCACGCCCTTATCAAAGCAGCAAGTCGCACAAAACTTCATGTGATAGCACTGCAAGAAACAAAAATCAAGAAGATCGACATACAATACATCAAATAAACAATGGGACACTTCTTATCCGTTGAGAAAAGGTCCGGTCACGAAATGCCGACGACGCAGACTTTCCCTTCGTCCACCCGTATATTGTCTATCTCTACGACTCATTCGAGATCCTTTCCCCTCGCATAGCCGTCCTCCGTCTTCAACTGTCGCATCATAAGAAGATCACTATCATCAACTGCTACTCAACGACCGACGCAGCTGATGAGTGCGAATTATGTGTTCTACTATCAGTTGAAGGAAATTATCCGCAATGATAAAGATATCATAAATTTATTGTCGGAGACTTCAACACTAGAATAAGAAAGGTCAACGAAACCGAATACAGGATCGGAAATTTTAGATTATTTGAAAGAAATGAGAATGGAAACCGTCTCGCAGGACTCTTGTTTGTAGCACGTCTCTTCCATAGAAACTCGTTTTTCCAGAAGAAAAAAGCTGCCGCCGAACATCGGAATCTCCTAACGGCATTACTCACGTGGAGATCGACCACATTCTGACAAACAGAAGATGGCGCCTACTTGACACATCGGGAGTCCCGTCACTCTGTACTTGTTCCGATCACCGCCTTCTTCGTACAAAGATTCGATTGAGCCGTAAGCTGGGAAAAATTCATTTCATCGACCACAAAGAAAAGTCTAATTGTATGCAACAAGAACAATCTGAACAAAGCCCTATCCAAGCGTAGCTGGCAGATTATAGAAAACCCGACCGAAGACTACGAGCTGCTTCTCGAAAGGCTGAGAAGCTGTGCCGAATTCCTCAAGCAGGAAGATCGGTTAGCATCTCCATTATTATTAAGGAGTAGCTCAAAAAGAGAAGGAAATTGAGGCTTGATCCTACTGCAACACTTTCAACACGGCTACTAATAAATACCAGCTGCAGAAGAGCTTTGCAGGAAGACCTACGTCGGTACAGGCAGATGAGACTATTAGAAGCAGTAGAGAAAAGAAGCAGTCTAACAAAATGCCTTCGGGACTTGCGTGACTACAGTGTTCCGCTTTCAGCTCTGATTAACGAAGATAGGATCATCAAAACTTTCCGCCATAACATGAAATTAATAATGGAAACGTTCTATACCAACCTTTTTCCGTTCCACAATCCCTGTTCCGGAGCCTAATATCCCCGCTGCAGAAAAACCACCTGGAATTCTTCCGTCGGAGGTTCGAGTCGCGATAGAAAGCATGAAAAGAAGCACAGTTCCAGGACCCGATAATATCAGCGCCGATTTCTTAAGAGGTGGAAGCCACAAGCAACATGTTCTTCTCGCAGATCATATGACAGCCTACCTTCAAAAAGAAAAAATCCCAGACCAGTGGAGGACGTCGCGCACGGTCATCCTGCCCAAAAAGGGGACCGAAGGGATCTTCGTAACTGTCGTCCCATATGCTTGTTAAGTGTACTCTACAAACTCTACACGAAGATTATCCTCTCGCGCATATCAAGGACATTGGATGAGGAGCAACCAGTTGAACAAGCAGAATTTCGGAAAAGATTTTGCTGCATGGACCACATCGAAACTGTATCCAGGGTCATCGAAGTTTGTCGGGAATACCACCTGCCTCTAATCCTAACCTTTACCAAGTACGAAAAAGCGTTTGACAGTGCCGAAATGAATGCAGTCCAATCAGCTGTCGCCGACCAAAGAGTGGATCCGTTTTACATAAGAACTCTGTTCGACTGTTATCGGAACTACACTGCGCAAATTCAGCTCTTCCATCAACCTCTTACCATACTGACATGAAAAGGGGTTTGACAGGACTATACAATATCGCCAAAGCTTTTCAGTGTCGTACTGCAGTGGATAATGAAGTCACTCGCTTGGGATAAGAAAGGCATACGTATTGATTAAAAGTTCCTAACAACCCTTTGTTTTGCCGACGACATTGTCACCTTTTCAAGAAGTACTAGCAAAGCGGAGATGATGATCAACGAGCTCAACGAAGCGGGAAAAAAGATCGAACTTCGTATAAATCGAAAGAAGACCCAGTTTATGAAAAATCCATGGTGCGAAGGTGAAAAAAATGAATTGGATGGCTCTCTCATTGCAGAGACCATCTCGTACGTTTACCTTGGGCGATCAATGAACATGGAAAACAGCATGAAGGAGGAACTAGATAGAAGAAGAAGAGCAGCTTGGACCGCATTCGGGTCTCTCAAAGAAGCCACCAACCAACTGAAGAACCCGAAAGTCCGCGCTCATCTCTTCAATTCTACAGTCCTCCCAGCGCACTGTTATGGTGTAGAGACGTGGGTTGATACTTCAACAACGTTAAGAATTCTTCGTACTACTCACAGAGCGCTTGAGCGGTGTCTTCTAAGACATAACCGGCACTCTCAATATCTAGCCGGAATGCGAAGCTCTGCCCTTCGAAATCTGTCACATCTTGGAGATCCAGGAGAATATACATCGAGAGCGAAACATAGATAGGCCGGTCACATAATGAGAAGAGCAGACGACAGATGTACGAGAAGAACAGTAGAGTGGGTTACAAGAGAATGCAAACGTTGCCTAGGACGACCGCCTACACGTTGGGCGGACGTGTTGTTCGTAAACAAAGCTAATCAGCTGTACCTGCAGCTGCAGTTACTTACGGATCACGGTATGACACTAGCACGATCTACCATGTTCAAACAAAACCACCACTATAGACGACGATTGCGAGCGAATGATACGAATGGCAAATGCATTAGGGTCCGCACAACTCGTGAGGACTGACCACCCAGGTATCCCAGCAATTTAGTAATGTTGGCGTGTTAACACTTGAAAAAACGGAAAGATATGCTTTTATTAGATTGTTTAGAAGAATTCTTAGACTGTTTAATATGAGAAGTATTACATAATATAGTGAGTTGAGTCATGCCAGTGAGTTCACGTATTAGAACAAAAGAGACTGAAAAGTGGTGGTAGCGATTTGTGATCGTACGTAAGTGATCGCTTTGGCTATTATTCATGAAGTAATCACTTTTAGTGTTTCTGGTAAATGAATCTCACTCACCTTCGCATATATTGCTCAGCGAATGAAATTCCGGTAAGCGAGCATCGGCCATCTGCCAAAGATTTGAATTGAAAGCATAAAATTGTTATACTAAATGAATCCTATAAAACTGAAAAAACTTTCCAATTTATTGAACATACATCATGGTCAATATACTGAAAGTTGTATCTATTTAACAGAAACTCTGAGCAAAAAGAGGGGAGAGCATTAGTAGCGATGCTGTTTATTACGCGGACGCTCAAACCTACCTATGCAGTTTTCAACTCCTCTACTGGCCCACCAGGCCTACCAGCCCTCCGAGGTCGGAAAATTGTTGCCAGACTTTTTTGTGATCAACCCGCACTTCCAATCCACGTGAGAACGCCCTAGTTCGACTATCTCAGTGTTTAAGAGAGAATCGACTAAACCAACATGCAAAGACATTCTAGGGGAAAAATTCCTGAAGCAGCAGCTGAACTCCCACGTGAAAGGCTGTAGAACCTTCGTGGACGGTATATGCGAGGAAACGAACTGAATGCAGGGCATGCTTGGGTCCTCACAATTTGATACATGTGAACTAAGGTCATGTAACAATGGAGGAAGAAACCTCGCTTTTCCAAATAATCCGCAATATTTCTAATACTAGAACCAAAGAACGTCACTTAACCTTCCATACTAATACTTTTATTAATAGGTTCTTTCCGATTTCTTGCAAAAAGACCTCATTGTTAAATGAGATTTCAGTAAATAAACCTCCTCCGATTTTTTCAGCTCCTCCATATCTCTCTTGCATTAGAGTTTTTCCTCGCCAAAAATTATCTCTTAAATGAAAAGTTGGATGCCTTCATATAGTTGCAAGGCTTTATGGTCGCGTACCTTAATTCAGCCGAATAGCGCCTAACAAAAAAAAATTCATGGATTCCAAACAGCCATGGTAGAATGTGGAAGAAAAACAACCATGCAAGGTCACAATGGAAATATGGTTCTATAATTATTTGCAAGATCAAGTCCAAGACCTTTCAATAAATTCGAAAACAACCCCTAACTTCATAAATCTAGCCTGTGCAGGAGATCTCGAATCAGCGACACCACGCATCGTGTCTGTAGGCGGCAATTAACCTGTATCGCCTATTCACCTGGTAGTAGTGAAATCATTCGAAGGAACCCCACTAAAGACTGCATCTTACTGCCCGTGTCAAAGTATCAGTTTTTTTAATCACGATCTTCAAGCTCAAAAAGCACTATGTCAGTTTTCTAGGACATCATCAAGGAAGTTTGACTACTGCTGCGATGGACTTCTAGTTGTTCTTGCATCGATGAAGCCTTTGTAAACTCCCCAAGCCGACTGTTCGCTTCTGATAAGGAGACATGTATTTTACTATGATGATTTTTCTACGCTGACACAAAACATCGCTGGAACTTTCGAAGAAATTCTCATTTTTGAGCTTGAATGAGAATTGAAAGCGAATCTTGTAATAGTACCCTGGATCGACTTTCTATTAACCTCGGCATTGAATTATGAATTCGTCGTTTTCTCTCTGATTCATTCCCTTCCTTCCCACCCTTCACACACAAAGAGGGCGTTTGTGAGAAACATGCTTCAAACAGCCACCTCTGTGTGCAAAAGTAGGAAACTAAAGGAAGAATTGCGCGAGTTGGCATGGCAAATAACCATATCCAATAGCTATAAAATTGTAACCCCACGAGATAAGTTTCGAAGGAGAGCGAACCTCCAAAAGGAACGGTTTGGCCAAAACAAGGTCCCGTTCATCTTGCCCTTCATTAGCGATGAAATAACTGCAGCGATGAAGCGATACTTAAGAAGGGCAGATCTAGAGGAATCGGTAGCGATAATTGAAATACAACCATGAAATACATGAAATACATACTCTTCGTCGTCAGTTAGTTCGTAACCGCCTATATGACCGTCTGTGTGAAACACAAAATTGCGTAATCTGCCCTTATGGCAGGGACGGTGACTGCATGAGTTCAGGTGCGATATACCTAATCTCTTGTGGTACTTGCGGAGACGAATATATTGGTGAAACGGGCAGACCTTTATGTATCCTCATAAAAGAACACCTAGATGGCAAACGAAACGCAAAACAAGACACGCATAGGATGCAAAAGAATAGCGGAGACGATTTTGATATAAAAGTCGCTATCCTCGCACGGGATACTAAAACGCCAACACACAAACTCCTCGAGGCTTTTTGGATAAATGCCAAAAATCCTACAGTGAATAGCAGCGCGGAATGTCCCGAAATCACGCGTGATCTCGCTTCGTACCTTCGTATCGATCGTTGATGGGGGTGGTACAGTCGTCCAACCATATGAGATTCTGAGTGCCTGTTCTTCTTCGGTGGAAGACAGGTGAAAAAAGCGGTGGGTTTTTCAAAAGACTGTTGACTGTGTGACTACCATTTAGATTCTCATCTTTCTTTCTGTGTTATTGAACCGTTTGACCTAGTAAGTTGCGTATTAGTGTACCCTTCCAGGCTCTGAAGAGGAGAGAGAAAACGACGAATTCATAAAAGCGAATTCTTCTCAGGTCGTTAATATGAATGAAGACGGAAAATCAATCTCTTGCGCAAGCTCTGCAGAAGTCAACCAACCTTCGCTCCACCTGCTTAAAAATGATAATAATAACGATGTATTCAGAAAAAGAAGATTTTTTTTACCATTCGCATACTGTCCATCACAACGTGCTCTAGATAAATTTGCCAAGGTCGTATCATAATGGTTAACAATGGTATTATTTCGCTTTTCTCAAAGCCGTGCCGTTGCAAGTGGGGCCAGCGCCGAAACGTCAGACGTCGAACAACGAACAAAAACAATAGCAAAACAACAATGACAACTTATAATAACCTCATGTCAGCTCGATGAGATCAGCTCATAAGGACGTATAGACAAATACATCAATCATTTATTTATGCCGAGGTTCATAGAAAGTAGGTCTTTCGAGTGGCTAAGAAACAAGAGTCTTAGATGAGTGCGTGTACAACCAGAGCACGAGGATGAACAGAAAATTTGCTTTCTTCTTCAACACACAGTTTTCAACACACAGCACAACAATTCTGCTGCCAAACTGAAAGTTGGTATTACAACCACTTTGCTTTGAGCACGAATTTCAATTCATTCAGCCAAGCAATTTGCTCTAGTTTGGTCCATTTCATTTTTACTCCAGTGGCCTAATGTGTGCAAAGAAAAGTACAGAAGGAAAAGCAATCACAAATAAAATTTCAGAGAGCAAAAATCGAACATCAAAATGATATACCGGACATTGGAGATTTGATGTGACTAAATCCAACATTTCATACAAGATAACTATAGATTTCTAAAAAGTTAATGTTTTATGTCAAGTCTCATTGCTAAAACCGATGCTTTCGATGTCATCAAACATAAACGTGACAGTTTCATTAAGCTTGGAATAATGGCGTATTCCGAACCCCAGGTGTTTGCGGCGGGGAACGAAGGCGCTATTGCCCTTTTCAGAGGCTAGCTCGTTCACCACTACACCACGCGAGTCGTTCAGGATACCACCAGACCGGAGTTTTTCAAATATCTCAGCATTATCTCGGTTGTATTTCACATGATACACTTGCATGAAAAATAATAGTAGGCAGTAAATCAAAAGGTTAAGACTATAAGCATATTTTTGAGAAGAAACAATGTGAAAAGGCCGCGAAATTCTAAACAAAGCATTGCAAAGTGGTTTTGCTGAGAATTCCTCACTGTATTGTGGTGGTCTGTTAATTCCTGTTAGAACTGCTACAGAAAGCACACCCAATCGCTTATTTGAAGAAAATAAAAGGCATTTCTTAGTAGATGCATATGGCTAGTTCAGTGAGACAATTTTTAGGACCACTTTGACTCCTTTTTGTTTTCATACGCATTAATTGGCTAGCACATTCTCATCCGCACACATTGATTTCAATGCACTGTGTTTGAAAATATTCATTTTGCTAAGCAAACTTTCTGAGCTATCCTCATAAGCTAAATGAATAGAAAACTTTCCATGTACATAACAACCTGTGTGGTGCTTAAAAACAGTTTTCTAAACATAATAATTTATGAAAAAGTGTTTTCAGGTTTACTTACTTTAAAAAGGGAGTGCTACAAGGGTTGCTGCTGACTACGACGAAATTAAGACATCTGTGCTCTATAAGTTTTTTCGGATCGTACGAATTCAATGTGGACGATGGGAATCAGAAATTTTGGTATATTCTCATGAAGCAGCCACTGAAAATCATTGTCGTCACAAATGTGTCAAATGCAATTATCATTAAGGATTTGCACTCTTGATGTGTTGACACATTGATGCCACGTTTATTTCACAACGGTAGATGTTTCAATAGGTTTCTTTTTGTCAAGGAAAATCCATTTCGTCATAACATACATAGCTTGTTTCCATAAATGAACTTCAAATGTGAATTTCGAGGATATCATAGAAAGCTCGCGCAAAGCATATCTCACTAATCACCTTCATTAGAAGCTCACTTATTTGATTATTTATCTACACCTTTATTTATCTCGTACTATATGACAGAATGTGTGGGTCCCAGTTCATCTACCAATCAGCTAGCTGTCATGCAGCCATCATCCGAGGGCTCCGCCTTTTTCTGCTGCACTTTGTCTTCTTCCCGAATGTCGTCAAATACCGGATGAGCTTATTGTTCTCAAAGTCGTGGGACAGCTCTATCAGAGCCTTCAGCAGACAGCAGTGGCCGACCTTGTGGATAATGGATAGTCGGAGAGAAATATTTTCAAACAACCATGGCACCAATATGCAGACCACGGAAAGGTGGAAGCTACCGCTGGTGTTCAACAGTGTCGAACCATTGTCTATGCATGTGTTGTTGCATGATATCTCTAGCCACTACACTTCTCGCGCTACAATGAGGAGAACAAGAAATTACTGACCTGCAATAGTTGCTACTGATTATGAAGAAATTTAGCACGATGAAACCAGTTATGAGAAAGGTACTAAGTTGTGACAGAAACTACGAACGCGAAAAGATTGTCGTAAACAACTAATTGTGATCCTCTGCAGAAATAACCAAAAACGACGATATCACGAATTACAATATAAATTCGTCAAGGAGGGATAGAGGAGTGGTCAATGATGCAGTTACTCTACCATAAAGCTTGGTGGTGGTTCGATCTCCTTTCCAGTGCTCTCCCCTAATCTACGTGTGACCGTATTAATTGGGCTACCACCAAATTTCAAGGAGAATCGACTCGACCGGCACTCCATAACATCCATAAAGAAGACGACATCCTCAAGCAGCACCCGAAATAACTCGCGAAATGTTCGCTGGCCATTGTGAACGATGAATGAGAAAAAAGAAATCGAATGCAAGTGCTGGGGTCCGCACAGTAGATGTGATGACGGGTAATGTAAAATAAACAATTGTTGTAAAAGAACTGTAGAAGCCATCACGATAAAAGAATGAAGGTTTCTGCACAGAGTGCTATTTCTTAAATAAAAAAAAACTAGATGAAATATCATAGATGGATGGACAGCTAAATAAGCATACTGAACAGTGAATGTGCCACAAGGGAGCTCTGTTGCAATGAACTTTAGTGCACCACTGAAGCACTGATTTTGACGGGTTTGTTACGAGAACGACATACGACGTTGGTGAAACGTCCGACACTCAGACAGTCCCATTCGAAGACGGCTGTTCACATAGGTATCTACCTGTATTAGGTGTTGTTTTGTTAGTGGGTGTGTGTGGGTGTATGGGTGTAGGCGTGCAGGGGTGTGTGTATACGATTTTGGCTGATTGTTGTCTCTCCAATTGATTCGTTGTTACAAAAACGCCATGCGTATCGTATCATAAGTAATGACCGAATCTCTCCGCTCATCGCCTTACTGGAAATTAACGTCGGGTACGAGCGCGAACGCTCATTCTAGTCTTGCTTTCAATGGTTCCTTGCTTGTGGAGGACCCGACTGCGTGTTAAGAATTACGTCTTCACATACTGTCAGATAAAATGATTCCATGATTTAGGGCATAAGGGATATAGTTTACAAAATTTCCACTTGCCACTTTATTGATAAGTTCTGTCGTAGTAAACTCACATTCGAATAAGGGCTACCCGTAACACTATCTATTAAGCGATTAATAAATCCATGCAGGAGAAAAGCGACCATTATTTGATGAATTAGGGCATAAACCAATCACAAAGGCAAACAGCCAAAGTTCGCAGCTGCGAAAACAGCGGCAGTATTTTTAGCCTTGTCTGCAGTGAAGGAGTTGAAACAATTTTTCTTACATTGAGGGGTATGAAACAGTGGGGGGCCTGAGAAGTGAAATACTTTTAGAGAAAATGGCAGGGTAACCGCAGTAGGGCTACACAGTAAGGGAACCAAGTAAGGGAAGTAAGGGAACTTCAATGAATGAGGTCGAACTAACGCCGAATCGTCGATCTAGTTGAAGTCGAAAAAAGTAACGTTTTTCCTATTTATTTTTTTCTTACACTGACCACAAATTGTTCAAAAATATTTTGTTTTAACTTCACCGTCTACTTCTTTCTGTTTTATATCTTTTCCCAGAAAGAATATTTTGTGATTTCATGATCACTAACAAACAGTGCTTCAATGCCATCTTTTCGGAGATATATGCTCTTTCTCCTCCTCCTTTCGTGTTACTTTTTCTACTGGGTTTATAAAATATTTTCCAGCAACAGTAATGGGTAGCTCGTTTGGTTTTACGGTACATGTGCATTCTGCTGTCTCCGACGTGAGATGAAGATTATTCGGATTGAAGCACTCGATTCACAGCTGATTGTTTAAAATTCTATAAATTTTTTAAAATACAACCTCATCTACGAAACTAAAAACCATTACAATCAGTACATGTGTCAAAATCTTAAAATTCTGCTTACGTGAAAGATCTCTGGACTTGACAAAATCGCCTATGGTTCTTTGTTTTTCGAATGGAGAATGTCTTCCCATGAAATACTTGTTCAGATTTTTTAAAGAAATTGGCACCTGCTGATAATAGCCTTGTTGATTAGAGGGGCTGAAAGAGAAAACAATAGCGAAACTACTTCAGCCTTATGACCACCAGTTTTGAACCACATATCCGCATCCCCGATCGAAAATCCTTCTGTTTCGGGTCAGCAAATGACGTTTCAGTTCTTTGCACATATGCGGATTTCCTAGAATTATATCTCTATTCTAATGGCCTTGTTATAATCACAATTTTAACCGTTTTTGTCTACTGCCTACTTTTTTTGATGGCAGGGTATATTGCGAAATATAACTTTAATGAAGCTGAGATATTTGAAAAACTCTGGACCGCAGGTGTCTATGGTGGGGAACGAACGCGCTATTGTCCTAGAAACTAGGATAGAACTAGCTGAGAGACAGGCCTTGTTATTTTTAAAGTTTTCAAACTGTTGTTCGTGGATAAGTTTTAATTTCGATAACTTGAAACTTATCTATTTTATAAGTTCCAATTTACGTATTCGCACAATCTGGCGGCACTGCCTTCAAAAGTGGGCCCCTCCTTGTTTTTGTGTTCGTCACTCCATGTCACTCCATGAATCCACTTTTCCATGGGCTTTTCCCGTTAATTTTTGTAGACATTTGTGTTTTCCTATGTAACTCTCTATTTTTTCATTCAATTCGTATATGATGAAAGAACTCTTCCACCATTTAACCACACTGCTACCGCCCTTTCGTAGGCTTTTGCGTGAAATGTGAAGTATTTCGTCTTCTTATACCGCCCAATCCCCTACAGTTTAGTACCATTCATGACAGATTGATATCTGATATCCCTCGTCGAAAATTAAAATGTAAACTTTGGTTTGTCGACAGAAGATGGATTCAATTTCGATTTCAATCAAATCTTGACGGAGAGTAAACAAGAAAAGACTAGGAATCTCTTGTATTTTTTGTCATGCAATTCTATGTCAATCGATAGTGGGGATTAGAAAGTGGGAAAGAAGAGGTGAAAAGGAAGATATCTCTCCCTACATATCGCCTGGAAAATTACACTGTTTATAGAACTAGGATAGAACTAGCTGAGAGACAGGCCTTGTTATTTTTAAAGTTTTCAAACTGTTGTTCGTGGATAAGTTTTAATTTCGATAACTTGAAACTTATCTATTTTATAAGTTCCAATTTACGTATTCGCACAATCTGGCGGCACTGCCTTCAAAAGTGGGCCCCTCCTTGTTTTTGTGTTCGTCACTCCATGTCACTCCATGAATCCACTTTTCCATGGGCTTTTCCCGTTAATTTTTGTAGACATTTGTGTTTTCCTATGTAACTCTCTATTTTTTCATTCAATTCGTATATGATGAAAGAACTCTTCCACCATTTAACCACACTGCTACCGCCCTTTCGTAGGCTTTTGCGTGAAATGTGAAGTATTTCATCTTCTTATACCGCCCAATCCCCTACAGTTTAGTACCATTCATGGCAGATTGATATCTGATATCCCTCGTCGAAAATTAAAATGTAAACTTTGGTTTGTCGACAGAAGATGTCTTCTTATACCGCCCAATCCCCTACAGTTTAGTACCATTCATGACAGATTGATATCTGATATCCCTCGTCGAAAATTAAAATGTAAACTTTGGTTTGTCGACAGAAGATGGATTCAATTTCGATTTCAATCAAATCTTGACGGAGAGTAAACAAGAAAAGACTAGGAATCTCTTGTATTTTTTGTCATGCAATTCTATGTCAATCGATAGTGGGGATTAGAAAGTGGGAAAGAAGAGGTGAAAAGGAAGATATCTCTCCCTACATATCGCCTGGAAAATTACACTGTTTATAGAGGCAATTTCAATGTTTTTTCTTCATTAGAGGATAATAATGGATAAAGCTCTCGGCGTTGATCAATCCCTGAGGGATGCGTCATGCATTCGACTTCGTTTAACATCGTTGGAGGTGATTGAATGCATATCTGGCCTTTACAGTGACTCGTGTTCCGCATCGCTCATGAATGTGCTCACTATCTTCTTGCATGATTTTCCCAAGGAATTAAATTCTGTAGGTTATCGAAGTTACTGAAAAAGACAATGTGGGCGAAGAAGAAGTTGAAAAATATGACGAAGATTATGATGAGATCAGCGGTGGGTGCCCATGTTTAGTAGTATCCCACATGTTGATGAATAAACCCTGGTTGGATGCGCAGACTGGGTACATTTTCACAAATTGTTTGTAGCTTATACGATATATTGAATCTGCCAGTCGTGGGAGCCAGCGACTGTTAAGAATCTGGAAATTTTCATTGGGATGTGCTTTCATATACAATATAATGGGACGGTCTACTGATATATCAAGTCAGTATTGCTACCCTCCCAGAAATGTCTGGCACGAATTTGCCGATTTCGGAAGAGAAGAGGGAATAGTGAGTCTGAGGCTCGAAATCGAACCAACGATCCTTCCAGTGTGCATTGTAAAACACTTCTGATCACTGCGCTACATGCGCGATATGCTGTCAAAACTGTTTCTCCCAAATCACTTCCGTTGACCATTGATTACTCATAGAACCGGTAGAATGAAAATATGGCCGAAAGCAATCCAAATCAAGAAATTGGTGATGAAATAGATAACACTTGAGCGCCGAACAGGGCATTGGCTGGTTTGAAGCCCACGCTGGGCGATTTGTGCTGTGCGCATGTAAAGATCCGTTTACGGTTCTCCTCAACCAAAGCAGCCTTTACAGAAAGTGAATTTATTTCTGGTTACCTTTTCGTACTGGAGGATTAACTTATTGGCACATTGAGGAAAGAACACTGGCCCAGCTACCAACCTTCCTACTCTACGATTTTCTTGCGTTGAAGCAACACTTGTATTTCGTCTAAACCTGGCAATCTTTCGTAACTCATATGCGCAACAATAAAATTTTCATTTTTCCCTACTTATTTTAGGTTACAACTAGCCTAAGTGTACACATCACTAAAAGAACACAAAGAATGTACTTCTTTTTGGAAGCTCTTTGTTGTTAGCTTTTTAGTGGAAGGATGCTTCAGAGGAGCTAATGGAGTTTTCTAAGCGGAAAAATGAGGCCTAATTGTTGTAAACAGTCCAAAAGCCATGTACACACGCATGCAGTTTCCAGCAATTTGATTGTATTTCTTTAGCTGGATCACCGTAGAAATCATAATCGCATGCAAGAAAGCACCTTTTTGTGTGCTTGAATATGTTCATGCTCGTAGAGACCGCGATCCTATCTTCTACGCAGATCTAGGTCTCAGAAGGGGTACATAACAGCTCTCAGTCCCCAACTAAAGTCCATCCCATACGCTAACTTCACAACAAGTCAGTTTGAGCCCCTGAAGTTAAGGAGATCCATAGCAACTCAAAGTGCCCCTCGCAAACGTGAAGGCTCGATAATCAAGATGAAAGTACGACGTTCTCGAACATGATATCGAGATATCGTTTTGAAAGCAATATCTCTGTCCAAGCAAGTGGAAAATGGAATACGGCATTGTGTCGCCCGTCAGCAATTAATAATTACTGAAGTTGACGTGTACATGGAAATGTGAGAATTCAAGTTGTGGTTCTTATAAGTCGCGAGTGTTTTGAACATGTTGCTTCGCCATAAAACTCTATAAACAAATATGAAATGCTAGACAAAAGCTGAATTCATCGTTAAATGCCTCTGGGTTTCAAAACTACCCGATCACAGAACGAACAGCCATGGTTGATTCCTCAAATATACTAGTTGTGGAAGGAAAACACAGCGTTATCATAATTTTAGGATACAGGATATTCCGCTAGCACACATCAGCAGTGCAGGGCTCTGTCTGAGCTAATAGTAAAAAGGAACAAGATCGATAGAGCCTTTGCAAACATTTACCGAACCGCTTATTGGCTGGAACTGAAGAACTCGCTATGACGATTGTTCGTATTTATTGATGTATAAATGATCAAGATTTACAGGCTTTGTCTACACAGTAGATTTTTGCTATTCAATTAAAATAAAGGTCGGATTTTCTCGAGCTTATGAAAAAGATTTTTCACATATTTTTCAGCGAGGCTCATATTTCGAACAGGAAAGCAATTCAGAAAGCGGGAATTCATCCAGAAGGACACGATGGTGCCAACAAATCCACGGTTGTCTTTTACGGCTGTTGAAACGAAAGCCGGGGCATTGAGAAATCAATATTTCGTTCTGATAACAGTTCCCAGGTTCGACTTTCTATAAACCTCGGCATTAGAATATGAATGCGTAGTTTTCTTGTTCAGCAATCGTGAGGTTGTTATACAGCATACATTTACTTCCATAGAAAAACACACAATACAATACAACAGCAGCTGACGTTTCGGCAGTATCGCCTTCTTCAGAGCCTGGAAGGGTATACTGATATACAATTTATTAGGCCAAACACTTCAGTAACACTTACAGTAAGACGAAAAACTTTATGGCAATTACATGATCAACAGCTTCTCTAGACCTGCCCTTTTTAGGCATCGTTTTATAGCTATGCTTACTTCATAGCTAATAAGGGGCTACATAAACGGGACCTTCTTTTGGCCAAGTGTTTCGTTTCGGCGTGTCGCTCTCCTTCTGAACTTATCTCCTGCGGTAACTACTTCGTAGCCACCGGAGATGGCTATTTGCCGAGCCAACTCGTGTGATTCTTCTCTTAGTTTCCTACCTGTGCACACAGAGGTAGCTGTTCGAAACATATTTCTCACGAGCGTCCTCTTTGTGTGTGTTGGATGGGAAGAAAGGAAATGAACCAGGATGCTTTTGTTACTTGGTTTTCGGTACCACTTTGTCATGTAACCGTTATTTGATAAGTTGATTTGAACGTTAAGAAATGGAAGCCAGGTCTCTTTCGGTTTCTCCCAGGTGAATTTAATATACTCAGACTGCTCATTCAATAATTCAAAGCATGACTTCCAATCCTTGTGGCTTTTTGGATAAATGCCAAAAATCCCGCAATGAATGGCAGGGGGGAATGCCCAGAGGTTACACGCGACCTGGCTCCGTATCTTTGGATCAATTTCTGATGTGGGGTGGCCCAGTCATCAACCATATGCGACTATAATCAGCTGTTCTAACCTTCCTCATTGGAAGTCATGTAAAAAAGCGGTGAGTTTTTCGAGAAACTGTTGATCATGTAATTGCCATGAAGATTTTCGTCTTACTGTAAGTGTCATTGAAGTGTTTGGCCTAATAAATTGTATATTAGTATACCCTTCCAGGCTCTCAGGAAGGCGATACTGCCGAAACGTCAGCTGCTGTTGTATTGTATTGTGTTTTTTTTAAATTTAAATTTTTTTAAACATCACACATGTTAAATCCCAGGAGGAGACCTTTTAAAAATATGTAAATAACTAACGTGATAGAGAAATGTCTCCTCAAAGATCACTGAAGTTACAAAACACTACAACTAGGCAGAAAGTACGGTTACATGCATGAAAAACTTTTTTTTTCGTACGTTAAACAAGTTAGGCATTTGTTTAGCAACTCCTTCAGTGCACTTTGCACGTATAAGCCAGTGTTTGGAGGCGCCATGCAATGCACACATGGGATTCGTCCTGGCGTCCGTGGCTCACCAAGGTTTCCATCTCTCCGAGTTCGACAAATTGGTACTAGACTAGTCAGGGAGGATAGCGGCATTGGCTCGACACATCGGTAGGCCACCACGAGTCATAGTGATGGCCAAATACGCATTCAGTCACCTTTAACGATGCTTATTGAAGTCGAAAGCATGGCGCTTCCATCAAGGATTGATGAACGCCGAAAGTTTTATCCTTTATTAATTATTAAAAGCAATTACAAGCCTCCCAATTGTTTACCCTCTCATCGTGGCTGGGAGGTATTCCTGGGTGTAGGGTTGCGATGTACAGCGGGGGCATTCGTCCCCCCGGCTTTTAGCATTTTCAGCGTAGCGGTTCGAGGTATTATCTTCGTCTTAAGCATTGTCCATTTCGAAGAAATCCCCGCTGTAAAACTTCGAACTTTCTCACAATTTTAGCTGTAGGAATAGATTTAGAGCTCCACTTTTTCACATAAAATGCTCCTTACCTTTACATTCAGATTACAGTGACAAAAGAACTAGTCTTGTTGCAATATTTTTTCGACAAACCAATGACATTCAGATCTGAAATGTTACCCTTCATGAGCTTACAGGAGAAAATATTGTGTGCACTGCAGAAACAGAATGTTGACGCTGATGGTGTCAATTATTTGCTGGAATACTACGACTTACATAGCGAGGAGAATGTCCAAGCAGACTTATGTTTGCCACGAAATATATATAAGTCAATACGGTCGCATTAGGTTACTTGGAAATTAATGAAGGATTTATAGTTTTGTCTTTCTTCCACGTGTTTTGCAACAGTTCTTTCTCAAATTTTGTGATGTATCAATGAAAACATATTTTATACTTCCTCATGCCGAAGCACTCTTGTGACGCAATGCTCGGAGGCTCCCTGCAGCAAACACATGGGATCGATCCTCGCGAACATGGCTCACCAAGCCTTCCATCCCGCCGATTCAGGCAAATTGGTACAAGACTTGTCTAGGAGGATAGCAGCACTAGCTCATTGTAAAGGCCAGATATGCATTTCCTCCTAACGGTTTGCCGTGTCATCGTGGCTGGGAGGTGTTCCTGGATTTCGAGCTGCGATGTACAGCGGGGCATTCATCCCCTGTTAATACCAGGATCCACCACTATCCTGGTATCAAAGTCGCATGGTGGTGAATCTCCCACTGATCCACAAGGGCT
Organism: Angiostrongylus cantonensis; assembly: GCA_009735665.1. Taxonomy (NCBI): domain Eukaryota; kingdom Metazoa; phylum Nematoda; class Chromadorea; order Rhabditida; family Metastrongylidae; genus Angiostrongylus; species Angiostrongylus cantonensis. Next base: position 140,146 of record MQTX01000056.1, read on the forward strand.
GCAACTACGGTGGTGATGGTCTGGGGCAAACTTTGGCCACGCTGACCTCGGGACTCCAGGGAACCACAGTGGCTTAACCAGCAAATCTCCGAAAAATGGAGATTATGCTGGGGCCGCACAACCAGTGAAAACAGACCATTCAAGTATCAAGTAAGTAAGATATGCATTTAACCACCTTCAAACCATGCTTGATGAAGTCAAATGCATGGAGCATACCTCAGGGATTGATCAACGCCAAAGCTTTATCCTTTATCCTTTATCGCGGTGCACCACTGGTTTATAAAATAGGTTGCATTTCTAAGAAATTTTGCGCAGTAGAAATGAAGGCATAGGAATAAACAAGCTTCTTCCTCATTGGAGAGATCGTGCAGATTCGAATAACTTTTATTTCGATCAATGAAGTTTGTTCTGAGCTGAGATCATTAATATCCCAACAGCCTAAAGTCTTCCAGGTATTCAAATCAGAACTCACCTTTGTTTGATAACAGCTTCTTCATTTTTTTTGTATTATAGTGAAGATAGGTATATGCATTGCATAATATGACAACATCAGGTATGAAATATTCGACGTGAAAACTCTTCTAACCACCTTCAAACCATGCTTGATGAAGTCAAATGCATGGAGCATACCTCAGGGATTGATCAACGCCAAAAGCTTTATCCTTTATCCTTTATCGCGGTGCACCACTGGTTTATAAAATAGGTTGCATTTCTAAGAAATTTTGCGCAGTAGAAATGAAGGCATAGGAATAAACAAGCTTCTTCCTCATTGGAGAGATCGTGCAGATTCGAATAACTTTTATTTCGATCAATGAAGTTTGTTCTGAGCTGAGATCATTAATATCCCAACAGCCTAAAGTCTTCCAGGTATTCAAATCAGAACTCACCTTTGTTTGATAACAGCTTCTTCATTTTTTTTGTATTATAGTGAAGATAGGTATATGCATTGCATAATATGACAACATCAGGTATGAAATATTCGACGTGAAAACTCTTCATCTCGACGAGCTATTCTGCTTGGAAAAGCTCTCGTTCAACAAACAACTAAGTCTCGAACCAGACAGTTCATATAAAATAGCATTCCTCGAGAGCAAAATGTATCCTTTTATTCACTTTCGATAGTAAAATCGTTTTCCATTTTCTGTGAAGACGATCGGATGTTCTTGCGCATGATTGAAACTAAGCATACATTGCACAGGGCTGAAAAAGCAATTCCGATCGTATTTCTTCACAGTTTTTGACGACTGTAATGCCCATTCCGGATAACTATCAGCAGCCGCTTGAGATGACCTAAACGACAGTTTGCATAATTTAAAGAAACGTTATTAACTAAATGTTTTCTCCTTATTTCACTAGACAAACTTTTAACGTGGGCGGTATGTGTCCACACAGAAATTCGAACAAGGCATCACCAAAACAGAAAGCGCTACTTGACTGTGGATTTCAGCTGGACATTGAAAAGTAGGAACTGAGGTAATGGACGGCGCTTACTGAGTTTATATAGAAATGATCAAATAAGTGAAGATATCAGCAGGTAGAATTTCAAGGAAAGCGAGACTAGTAGTACACTCATTTTATGCTCGGTTACATCTACAGTTTAGTTCCAGAATTTTATGAACTCCGTTCGCAGGATTTCCATCATCTGTCGACTGTGATTTAAGGTACTAGGTTAAGGTGTGATTTGAGGTTAAGGGATTTAAGGTGATTTAAGGTTTTAAGGTACTGTGATTACAACTCACTCAAGAAGACCCATCAACTGGCCGTTATTATATGATGAAAGGATGGACGACACAATGGGTACAACGGCTAGGAACGACAGTAACAACAGTCTGATCATTTCACCTGAAAATGGTCAGAGAGAAACGCGTAAACCACGCTTTAACAGCCATCAACGAGAAAAGAGCCGGATTTTGCAACGAACTGCAGGAAAATTACAGAAAGGAATAATCCAGGATTTGTGGAAGGCAGGTGTTATTGGTTGACGAATTGCAGCTAAAGTTTGTGGAGGCTTTATAATATAAAAATGAATGAATTTTTCCATGCAAAGATATTAAAAAAAAACTTGTGAGTTCTGTCTCTGAGAAGATGGGACGGTAAGAAATTAATATATTGCGTGAAACAGGAACTACAAGGATAATCAGTATTTGGGCCATCGACACTGAAAAGGACGTAGCTAAAGAAGTTTGCACCGAAATATTGTCGTCATCTTCTTTAAAGTTGAAACTGCCGCCGTAAGAACATTTCTAGAGAAAGCACTATTTAAATCGTATGTTAAAGATTAAAAGCACAATTTTTGAGAACAAAATTAGGCATGAGTGAGATTACGATGAAGGGAAGTGTAGAAGTTACGTTTAGGTAAATGTCAAGCGCACGTACGTTCCACGAGGAGGTCTGTAAACAAATACGCCGAGAACAACTGTTTTACAGGGTGTCTCGATGAGTGTTGTAGTTTAAGGTTTCAGGAAGATTCTGGAATCTTCCAGCAAAGAAGGGAGGTGGAAAATATGTTGGCACCTACACGATTCTCTATCCACGGGACATTTATCTAAGTGGATTCTGATGTAGTAAGCGATTTGTTCCTTCGGGAAGGTCAGCAGAACAAATACTTATTGAGACTAAGGTTCTTCCTCTTTTCGCCGGCCACATGTGATCATCTTCTTGAATCTTCCGGAAAGACTAGACGAGGCTAGGACGGAGGACTTCTAAAGCATTTGTTGTGAAAAATTCGTTGATACTGCTCGCTACAAACATGGAAATAAAAGATATCCTCTACGATGTCGAAGATAGTATTTATACTTGTTATTTACGACAACTAGCAATTTATGTGATGTTCTCATTCCTTGCCGTTACTCAAAAATAAAACAATTAAAAACTGATATATTCGAAGGTATCTTTCTTCCATCCATAATGTTCCTTCAGGTAGCGTTCGGACTTTCATATTTCAGACAGCACCAGATCTTCAAACATTGACTGTATTAATTCCTTTCTCCCTCAAGCTGATTTATGCATTCACGTTGGTTTAAAATCGGGCGTCAAAGTACGCCAAAGCACTTTTGATGATGTGATGATCGGTGGAACTCACCCCACTGTGCGTAAAACGCATCCTGAAGCCTGATGAGTATAGTCGTCTGGTTATTTATGACAGTTACTTTTAGGAAGAATCGATCACTGCGACCATGGCCCACCAAGCCTTCCATTACTCCGGGGTTGGCAAATTGGTACCAGACTTTATGGGAAGAAAGCAACACTAGCTCGATACATCGGTAGGCAACCGCGAGTTATAAAGGCAAGACATACATTCAATCACCTCCAAACGATGCTTATTGAAATCGAATGCATGGTGCATCTCTCAGAGATTTACCAATGCCGAAAGCTTTACCCTTTATCCTTTTGGTTTTGGGTAGACAAGCTGCTAATTCGAGTCCAAAAAAAGCGAATTTCACGGTTGTCAATTAAAATTCGATTTAAAGTCTCGCAAAAACCAATTGTATGCTTCTTGTCACTGCAGGTCGATTAACGGGTATCAAGCTCTTACCTGAGCTATGAATAATTGATTTTACCCTGCTGGCTGGATATTGAAAGCCGACATAATAGCTGTTAAAGTTCCGGACTAGAACATTAATCGCTCGGCATATTTAACCTAACCTTCCTCGCCCCATTTTTAACTTATGGAACACGGAAGTCCCTGACGAAAACAAAAGGGCATTTGGTGGACAACGGAGTCAAGAAGCACAATAACGCGGTCTGTTCGTTAGTCCGACAAATCGTCATGTAGATCCTCGGATTACAAAATGAAGCAATTATTTTACAAGTGTTAAGCGGAACGACTATGGATCAAGAAGATCGGTAACCTTGTATTGTTTTCAGGCAGGCATGGAATTGAGCTGAACCTTAAGTAAGAAATAAAAAGAATAAATTACTGAAAGGTACAAAATTAGGAAAAGACAATGTCTAAAACTTTTCAGCACAATATACATTAACTTAAAACACTTATTTTCTTAACAATAAACTGTGGAAAAAGCATGAGCTTCCCAGAAACGCGAAAAAGGAACAAAGTGAGAAAGAGTGCATTTCGCTTCACGAAGGTTTCTTCTAAGGGGGTGGGCAGCTCAGTGATAGTGAAGTCAGTGATGACGAGCATAGCCCTAGTTCGATTCCGCTCCGGGCCAACCAAACCTCTCATTCCTCCAGCGTTGGGAAATTGGTACCGAAGTTGTTTGGGAAAAAGTCACTTTCTGCAACCCAAATGGGAACGTTCCAGGCCGGCTATCTCAGGACTCCAGGAAGAATTGCTCGACCAGCATTCTACTAGATTCAAGATGAAATGAGAATCTTCAAACAGCAACCGAAGCCACACATAAAAGTTGGAAGATCTTTGTTGATGGATACGAGGAAACGAATCGAATGTGGGAAGTGCTGGGATCCGCACAGGAGACGTGAAGATGGGTCATATAAATGAACAAATAGTAATATTCCTCTCTTGCCATTTTTCCTACTTCCAGAAGTAGTCCACTTAATTCAACAATGAAAATTGCTCAAACCAATAGTCTATAGCTCCCACATGATATTTAGCTAACGACGTTGAATTGCCTTGAAGTTGAAAAATAATCAAAGTAATAACTAGAAGCGATAGAATTACCTTACATAATTGCATTAAAACACTTGATTTTGTTTGGAGAGTAGAGGGTGAATCCAATATAAGATGTCAAAAAAGTCCTGTATTGCTTGATTTCAAGTTTAATTTAAAGCATAAAACTATAAAGATAAAGGCGCGAGCCAGCAAGAAACGCGTGTGAGAAAAACAATCCTTAGCACCACTGTTTAGAGACCATACACCTAAAGAGAACCAAAAATTCAAACTATTCATCACGTGGGCAAAAGATTAGACACCTTTTTTGATAAGGAGTTGCTGTATTTAATAAGATGTTTCATACTTTACATCGCAAACCTACACCTACGCATATAAGAGATACTCAAGTTGTCTGGTAATTAGGAATGTACGTAAGAATTGTGCTGATGAAAATGGATCACGGTTTTCTACACATAGCATAAAAAAAGGATAAAGCTTTCGGTGTTGATCAATCTTTGGGCCATACGCCATGCATTCTGCTTCATTAACCATCGTTTGGAGGTCGTTAAATGATTATCTGGTCTTTACAATGACTCGGGGTGGCCTACCGATATATCGAACCAATAATGCTATCCTCCCAGACAAGTCTGGTACCAATTTGGCGACGCTATGGGCCTGGGAATCGATTCCACGTTCATGTTGTCGGACGCCTCCGAACACTGCGCAACACACGACCTACATATAGCATAGCAAGTAGAAGTTCCAGACATAGCAAGATTAAAGTTGTTGAAAGAAGCAACTTTCGAAAAAGTGGAACAACCAAATGCCGATTCTTCGCACGCCGCAGAGCCGTTCCAGAAGAATTTTCAAAGGCTGTTCAAGGTTTTTGTAGCGTGAAAAGTACCGCTATGACAGATGCACTATGCCAAAGAAGTACGATAATACTCTAAATACAGCTTTACAAGCAAAAGTAAGATCACGTTGTCACCAGCTGAGCAGGACCGACGAAAATTCTTGTGTGTTGAAATCACAATGCTTTCGATTGATTTCGACATATTGCTTACTGTTTCAAATTCAATGGCATTTGTGCTCTCCAGATCATTTCCATTGACGAGTGATTGCTGATTAAGGTAAAAAACTGGACGAGAGGAAGGCAAAGCGAGGGCCTTGACTGGTGTAGTGAGCCCTGAAAGCGATAATCGTGGGCTCGAAGCTGAAGTGGGGTTTCGTGCTTTGCACATGTCTCGTCATCACTATGGCTGTATTTCACTCTTTTATGTGTTCTTCCCTTAAACGCCAATTATGAGCCCTTGCAACAAAAAATTAATCTTCAGTGTCTTTAGTGTCTCACTCACTAAAGTGATATTCAACTGCGGCCACTGATCGATATGAGATTGACAAATCCTGCGAGTTTATTCCTTTAATAATATGAAGCGCGCAAAAGCTCATTGATTTGAGATGTCATGAAATAATACACATGTAGTCCCTGAATCGGGTCATCCCCATGCAAACAAATGTCTTCGGGAAATCGGTACTAGATGTGCCTAGAAAAAACTTCCCTCAATTCACAAAGGGAAGCCACTACCTATGGTGAAAACCGAGGAACTCCTTACTACAGCTAAAACGAGATTCCACGAAGAATCAAAGCGATCAGTATTCAGCGTCATTCATGAAGGCAATAAACTGACAGCCGAATCAACACGCAAACCTGAGTACTCTTGTGAATGAGGGATAAAAAGACAACCAACCGAATTAAAGTGTTGGAATCCGCGCCATGTGTGGACTCAGGTTAAACGGATCATGAAAACAAGTAGGTGGTAAAAATAATTCCAGGAAGATAAAAATAAAAATAATTCCAGGAAGATATGATTTTCTTCTCTTAGTTATTTCCTTCTATGAAAACAAGTAGGTGGTAAAAATTACATTTACAGTATAATTCCAGGAAGATATGATTTTCTTCTCTTAGTTATTTCCTTCTTCTTACAACATCTTTTTCTTTTGTTCTTATTCTCAAAGACCCTTGCATTATAGTTGAGCAGTTCTAGTCTTAATTCTTTGATTACTTGATACCTGATACTTGAATGGCCCGTCCTCACTGGTTGTGCGAGCCCAGCATAAGCTCCATTTTTCGGAGACTTGCTGGTTAAGCCATTACGGTTCTCTGGAGTCCCGAGGTCAGCCTGGCCAAAGTCTGTCACAGGTCTTCACCACGACAGGCAGTCGCAGCTCTTGTGAAACTTACACTGTTGCCCTAACCCTAGAATCACTTGACCAATTCGAAATGGCTTCGATTTTGGCGAAGTGAAACGCATTGAGTAAACATATGCTATTCAAATACTCAGCTTATACGAGCAACTCATTCCGTTAAGAATTTGCTACTCCATAGATATAGTAGCCTGGACAAAACACGAAGGCAGCGCATACGTTTAATGCGTTTTTCAACAGCAGATCCAATGGATTAAAGCAAGCTGTGAAAATTCAGTTTCTTGTTTGGTTTATAAGATTCAGTTGAAATAGAAGTACGTCTCCGACTAGAATTCATTAGGGTAATCCAACTGTTGGACGCGTGTGGCGCAGTGGTCGGAGGGGCACACACACATGAGATCGATCCCCGCGCCCGTGGCTCACCAAGCCTTCCATGGCTCCGGGTTCGGCAAATTGGTGGCAGACTTGTCTGGGAGAATAGCAGCAGTAGTTCGATCCATCAGTAAGCCGCGAGTCGGGCTGCTAGTAAAGGCCAGATATGCATTCAATCACCTTCAACGATGCTTAATGAAGTCGAATGCATGGCACATCCCTAAGAGATTGATCAACGCCTAAAGCTTTAGACTTTATCCTTCAATACAACTGTTCAAACTTCAGTAGGTGGAAAAATTACTATTTGATTTTAGCTAGTTGAACACATCCAACCTCATTAAGGTGACGAAACTATTTTAATTGTATTATAACATAGCTCTACAATTTCACATAGAACTGTTTTGATAGCAGTAACAGAGCTAAGTAAAAAAAAACTTTAGAAAAATGATCAATGAAGTATTTTGCTGCTTTCATACATCAATTAAACTGCAATATTATTGAATACATCACGCCAACCGATAAAAATTGGGAAATGATGGTGTGTTCATGGCGAAAAAGCTGATTGCCTTAAATCATTGACAGGTTATTTCCATCGCATAGGAATAAGCTCAGTCTGTTCGACAGGAATCTCAACCAGAATTGGAGTTGAAACCGACGTGGATGCGCTTTGCGGCTCAAAAGAAGAACCGCATTCGTGGAAACTTCCACGCTTCCTGCCTCTCCTCAGTGCATATCAGATGAGCCTTTTCTCCTTGCTGGACTTGAATACTAGCATCAACATCTGCAGCAAAAAAACCACCCGCAAAACTACACATTATGTCATGCGTAAATAATGAATAAGGGATAAGATCGGCGCTAGCAGATCCAGAATAAATAGGCTATGTCCTCGACTCTATTCAGCGAGGTGTTTGAAGGCTTGTACGGGCCAGGCAATGACTTGCAAGAATCTACCGATGTATTAAATCAGTTTCTTAGCTTGTATGAAGAGGTGTAGTTTTTAGCTAGCCCTGCGCTCGAGATCGAACCAACGGCGAAGTATGCGCCCATGACTCCTTTGAGCATTGGGCTACTTCCGCTCTTTTATATAAAGTATGCTTAACAACTCTAAGCAAGTTCTTAAACCGTGTACATCCTCGAAAACCATTTTGCTCTGTTTCAGATATCACATAAATTATGGTGCTGGCCATCAACCCATTGTTCCCCAACAGTTGTAAATAACAAGCCGAAAACCAGTGCGTGAAATTCAAAAACGATTAGTCGAACGGTGCCCCAATAACACCTCTAAAATTTTCAATGAAGAAATTTTGGGGGCGGAATGAATATATTTTCTAAGTCCTCGAACGATATTGTAGGAAAAAAAATGCTAGCAAGAACGTCGTCGAATGATGTGGGCCAGAACTGAGTATTTGAATAGCAAATGTTTACTCAATGCGTTTCACTTCGCCAAAATCGAAGCCATTTCGAATTGGTCAAGTGATTCTAGGGTTAGGGCAACAGTGGAAGTTCAGTTGTTGGTTGCACTGCAGTTTACAGGTACAGCTTTCTTCAAACAATGACTAGCACTGAACGTAAATCAGTACCCGGATTGCTTCACTCGATTACCTACAGATCTCGAAAATTCTCACTTTAATCAAAGAATCCTCCCAACGGTTTACCGCCTCATCGTGGCTGGGAGGTGTTCCTGGGTATTAGGCTGCGATGTAAAGCGTGGGATTCATCCTCTGGCAGGGTCTCTCAAGCGGAGAAGGAGTCCAGCGTTTTCATCAGAAAGATCCAACCAGCTAAAATTAAACCAATACCAGGATTCTCCACCGTCGTGGTATCAAGCTCGTTGTAAACTATTAAACTGAGCCCGCACAACCAGTGAGGACGGGCCATTCAAGTATCAAATAAATAATGTGCATGACCCCTCGCTTAACGATATGGTTACGGCGGTTGGTCAGGAAAGCCCTATAAAGCAAATGGGATTGGTAGTTGGTTCGGTTTCGCATCCAGGGCTAATTAAGCCCCATATCTGTCTGCGTCTGGAAAATTGGTATTTGGTATTAGGCTTTTGTCTGGGAAGACACAATTGGTAGGCTTTCGCAGCTCGCTGTAGAGGTCAAATACGAATTCACTCACCTCTATGATGCATAATGAAGGTGCATCAATAGAAATTGCCCGTAGCCGATCACCTTATCGCTACAATTTGCAAGGAATCTAGAGACATCGGCATTGGGTGCGAGTGCACCGAGTCAGTCAGCTTTCGCGATTCTGTTTAAGCGTATATCATAAAGTTATCAACTTGCGAGAATGCAGCTCTGGACCGAGAGAGAACTGGTAATGCACACTTTAAGGATGCGACAAGCATTACTGTCGGCATGTGTTTCAGAATGGATGACGATTGTCTGTGGTTAGTAGATACGAGGTTTTGACGCTATGATACGATACGACACGAAAGCTTTAGCAGAACTATCTCAGAATTACATGAGGAATCAATGCCGCTAGCGTTCAACGACATCCTTCAATGGCCCAAATCATCACATAGCAGCCGAAACCCACACGAAAAAGTTTCGTAGACCTCTGCGGATGATAGATTCCACTAATCGGAAGAGAAGAATGGAGTGTTGGCATCTAGACAATACGTAAAAACAACTCACGTAAATAAAAAAATGAAATAATTGTCGTCATCACGGATAATTCAGTTTTACTTGCTTCTAATTCCATGCTCGGGTAACAAAATTAAAGCAGAAAAAAAGTTTCGGTAGAATGGAAAAATTGCCTGTTGTATGCAAAGATCCGTCGATCGTGATCATCACTACTTTCACTGGAAACCCTTGGTCTGCAATTCTATTCGGAACAAGAAGAAATATTCGCACGTTGGGGAAAACTCATCACAGCTACTCTTTCTGCAGAAGGTTCGGTGTTAGTATCTGCATCGAAAACTGTATTATCCTATTTCTAGGTCCACCACATGGAGAGAGCGAAAAGAGTTGAAATAGTGTATCAACAACTCCCTAACAATGACTGTAATTGTAGAAGCGACCTCCGAAGAAAGACGGATTTACAAGCCTTGGCAACAAAGGTGTTATTTCGTATAGGTGAGAAATTCTGATGCTACTACTTATACAGAGATCGCTAACAGTCTAAAAAGAATCGTATCTATCCGTTGCTCTGTCATCGTCTTACGGTGTTCACTCTTAGTACCTCATCTAGAAAATAGGCCATCTAGGCATTCAGTTTGATTTAAGAGCTTTCATCGTTATTCTACGAAAAAAATTTTGACTAGTAGCATACGAAGTGAAAGTTAATAATAAAGAGTAGAGCTTTCGGCGTTGGCGAACCCCTGAGAGACGTTCCACGTATTCAATTCCATTGTAGTTCTTCCATGCAATGAAATAAATGGCCTGCCGATGTGTCAAGTCAGTGTTCATTCTTCCGAACTAGTTTGGCAGCCATTTAGTAACCTCGGAGGGCTGGAAGGCTTGGTTAGGCTGGGGCATGGGATCAAACTAACGACCATGCTTACATTTCAGAGCACCTCTAGCCACTGCGTTATATGTCTCGAAATGTATTGGATTTATTTAATAGTCATATGTAACATCGCCATGATAGAGAAGTAATTGCACACTTTGACAAGGATAGAAAACTGTTCAGGAGAACATAAAGGACTAAGGATAAAGCTCTCGACGTTGATCAATCCCTGAGGGATGCGCCATGCATTCGACTTCATTAGGTATCGTTGGAGGTGATTGAATGCAATCTGGCCCTTACAATAACTCGCGGTGGCCGGCCGATGTATCGATCCTCCCAGACAAGTCTGGTACCAATTTGCCGACCCAGGAGGGATGGAAGGCTTGGTGGGCCATGGGCGCATTCCACATGCGCGTCGCAGTGGCGCCTCCAACCAACCGCCATGAGCGCCATCTCAAGAGAACACAAACGTCGAAAACACAGCAATATATTTCTTCCAGATGTTTAACAAATATGAGTCTCTCCAAACATGCTACATCCTGCGACATCTATTTATCTCCTTTTTACAAAATCAGCCTACAACCTCAAGAGTTGTCTACTGAGTCACGTCTTCTCTAAGAAGAGCATTTTTTCTTACATCATATTCAACCTCAGAAACTACTCGAATTCCGGAATTTTTCGATTACAACAACTTTTTCGGCGTTAGAATCGTGAAGGGCATTAGTTACTTTTTCAGTCGTAACACTATGTAATTCAACCATAGTTAAATTATGGATTGAACATCATATTCTGCTTTTTTTTCGCTTCATTTCCGCTGCATGAGCATGGAATTAAAAGCAAGTAAACTGAATTATCATTTGGTGTTTTCTTCAATAAGCAGATACGAGGTTGGTATCACAGAATTTATTAGGATACAATGGCCGACGTTTCGGCAGTCTAGCCCACTTCAGAGCCGTTTATTCGTTGTGAGCATTACAATTAATTAGTGGATAGCAGCTGCACAGAGCTGGATACTGCAGCTGTAGTAAATGGGCGAAACCGCCGAAACGTCAGCTGTTGTACCCTAATAAATTCTGTAATACCAACTTCTTGCCAGCTTATTGAAGAAAATACGAATTTTCAATCAATGCCATGGTTAATAGAAAGTCTGTCTTGTGAGTTGCTACCTGAATTATCATTGTTTTTACGGCTATGGCATGATTTTCTGCCTAATTCTCTGTTTACGCATGACGTCATGAGTAATGTTGCACTTGGTTTCCTCGCTTCAGATGTTGACGCTGGTATTCGAGTCCAGCAAAGAGACAGGCTCATCTGAAATGCATTGAGAAGAAGCAGGAAGTGTGCACATTTCCACGAAGGCAAACACTCTGTGCAGTCTCTTCTTTGGAGGTCTCAGTTTCGGGCTCAGCATGGCCTGTTGACACCTTTAAGCAGTGTTACGGCACTTGTCCAACTTTGACTTTATGCATAAAGCCCTGTGCTGATTCTTGTGCAACTAACAAAATTTTCTCATGTTCTGTAATAATAAAGTCTTTGAGAGGGCACTTACAAGGAACACATTCCTCTATCGCTTTAAGATTGTATTCAAATCTTGTTCAAAATTCTTTAAAATTTAACCTTGTTGGTGAGCAAAGTCTCGAGGAAAAGTTGGGGACGAGAAAAAAATTTTGAATATTTCAAACGTCTGCTTGACAGCCTTTGCACGAGAATGCAATGGAAAACGTCATTGTGTCCTTGTATAAGGAATCGCTCTTTTTCGAATGTTTTCTTGTTCAAAATGCAAGTGCTGAGGGACAGAGAGCTGATCTCGCCTTGTTAAAATAGGCAGATTTGTACCTAATTGGTAAACATCCAAACATCCAAGTGATCAATACTTACTCAACTAATGTATTTAAGCTAATCTATGGAACCGTTATTTCTCAAATGTAAAATAGTATCCATGTCCTCCAAACATTTAACAACACTTGACATATAATTGCATAATATAGGAGACAGATGACACAGTGATAGTAATGTCCGTTATCACGAGCATAGTGTTAGTTCAATTCCGCCCAGGCCAACCAAGCCTCTCATCCCTCCGAAGTCGGGAAATTGATACCGGGCTTGTCTGGAAAAAAACATTGTGCAATCCAATTGCGAACGGTTCAGCCATGCTACCACAGGACTCCAGAGAGAATTACTTGACCAGCATTCTACATTCATGATGAAATGAAAATCCTCAAGCAGCAACCGAAGCCACACGTAAAAGTTAGAGGATCTTCGTGGACAGTGGATGCGAGGAAACGAATCTAATGTGATAAGTGCTAAGTTTCGCACGGCAGACATGAAGATAAGTCATATTTAAAAAATTGTATAATATTGACTAACTGAGCATTCTCTCAGGTCAGTTGTAATGGTTGAGGCATTTTGACCATTAGAATCACTATCGATAATCGCGCCGCGAAAAACACTGCTGATGATACTTCAAAAACGGACGAGAACAGATGAGAAAGAATGAATTTCGAGTACGATGTCAGACAAAAGACGAGATTTCCAAGACTGACCTTCTTAATTGTAGTTTGTCTCTTTCGTGGGATTTCTTCTATTGCGAATAGTAGTAACCGCTCTTCTCTCTACCGATACAAAACTGTGGACACAGAAATCGACAACGTGCTCATGAACAAACGACATTCTTTTCAAGTGACGTCGAAATGAAATCAATCGAAGTGTTTTCGACATCACTGTCCTTAAAAGAATGGTTTTCGATGCCCAAATAATTTTTGCACAAGCAATGTGGCAATTTTCCACGAGGTGCATCGCAGTTACGGTATGTCATCTACAGATCTTATGCCGAGCACTCGTTTTCCTACTTTAATCTCGAATATGACAGCGATGGTTTGTCGTTAACTTATAACATCGATGAATATTGAAAATAACCTTCAAAGTTATGAACGAAAAGAATATTAACCTCCATATAAAGTAAGAGGCAGGGATAGCGCAGTAGGTAATGATGCCAGCGATCAAGAAGCAAAGACACTAATTCGATCCTCACCTCAACTCTCTCCTCCAGTCAACGTGAGAACGCGTTAGCCAGGCTTTCTCAGAGGTTGCAAGGAAAATTAACTTGACCAGCATTTTACAACATTTATAAAGAAGGTGAAATCCTTAAGCAGCACCTGAAACAATTGGTGTTCGAAGATCAATGGATGATGAATACGAGAGAAAGGATTCGAATGCTAGAAGTGCAACAATCCGCACATTAGACGTGTTGATCACCTGTATCGCCTGTAGTCCCGCTGATCGTTGAGTGACTCGAGTGGGCGCCAGTAAATCCTCCATTTTTCCCTGTCGCGTGCAAGAGTAGCCCAGTGGGTTTTGCTCGCTTTAGGGACTCGTCAAGCATCATATCTTTCTTCTAGGCTTCTCGTGAAAAACTCTGACCATTGGGTCGGTGGTCTTCCTGCAGTACGTTTGACATCCCAAGAAATCCAGTCACTAACAGCCCTTATCCATCGGTTATCATTTATACGCATTACGCATCCGGCCCACCTTATCTTCGACAGTTTGGCGCATAGAACGGTATCTTTGATTTTCGATTGTTGACGCAGGTCGGAGCTTCGGATCCCATCCCTTACTTGTGTGAAACGGGATACTCCTAGCATCGTCCTTTCGACTGCGCGTTCGATAACGCTGAATGATCTTTCATCCTGCTTACGTACCGACCAGGTTTCTGACGCATACGTTAGGGCAGGAAGAACCGTTGAGTCGAAAAGGTGGGCACGGAGTCAGGCGTTCTTTGTTCTCTTCACTACATCCTCGATGCTTTTGAAAGCTCCCGAAGCCGCTCGTTCCCCTCCGCTCAGCTAAGGAGCTAAGTCGTTCATCACATTGATTTCCCGAACCAGACAGACACAACTGGAGCATTCAGAGATATTCGTTCCGTTGAGCCTGAATAGGGCAAACGAAACTAATCGATTCTTCATGAACATCGTTTTCTTGAGATTTAGTCGAAGACCAATCTTTCCACACGCTTTATCAAAGTCCGCAAGCATATCCTCCGCTTGTGTAATGTCTGGTGTTATAAGGACGATATCATCAGCAAAGTGAAGGTGATGTGTCTGCCATACATCGATTTCAACTTCCATGTTATCCTATTCCGATGTTCACATGACGTTCTGGAGGGTGGCGGTAAATAATTTTTGCGAGATTGTATCGCCTTGCCTAACTCTTCTTTTGACGTTAGCGTTAATATCGTTGTAGAATGGTGAAATTTTGGTTGTGAAATTGTTGTACACCTCACGAAAAATCTTTATTTACTAAGTAGGGGCTCCTTGACTTCCAAGGTCTTCCATGATTGCTTCTATCTCAATCGAAACAAAGGCCTTGTGCAAATCGATGAAAGTGAGACAGAGTGGTTTTTTGTACTCTCGCGACACTTCAGTGAGTCTTATCGTGTGAATGTGGTCCATCGGTCGCCCTTCTTGAACAACAACACGGTCTTGCTGGTCTTCCACTGAGTAGGGACCTTGTATTCAGAGAGGTAACGTGTGAAGAGCGGAGCCAGTGTGTTTACGAGGACTGGCGGAAGGTTCTTCAGATGTTCGGATCTTATCCTGTCCGGACTTGGTGCTGTTCGATTTTTCACCGACGAAATGGCATGTCGGATTTCGGAAGGGAGAACCGGTGGAACAGCATACCCATCCTCTTTTATTTCATACGACGGGAGACGGACGTGGCTATCGAAGAGATCTGAGTAGTATTCGTGGATGATTTTCTACATTGCCTTTCTGGACGCTGTCATTGTTCCGTCTGGGCTTCGGGGTGCAATCGTCTTGGTCTTGTAATTGGCGATGCTTCGGCGGGCTTTACGAATGTTTTTCCCAGCTTCTGCAGCTTGGACCATTACTGCTGCCCCTTTCTCTTTAAGATCTTCTTTTATCGCCTGTCTGCATTGTTTTGCAAGCTCGGACGCTAGTTCGCGGTTGCTTGCAGCTCGTGCGATTCCACGCTGGAGTATCCGCTCGAGAGTTTCTGGAGACAGATGTCTCTTGGTGACTTTCGAACTCTCAGCTTTCATAGCACTAGCGTAAAGATGTCGATTGAGTTGATCGTATTCCTCGTCGCTATTGTCGACAACAGCATCTTTCCAACAGCCGACTAAAATGGATTGAATAAATCCCGGTTTGTAGTGGTTCTGGGACTTCGGTTTTCGAATTTAGCGGCTTTTTCTCCTTTCCGCGGGAAATAAAATCTCACACGAAGGAGACGTTGGTATGATCTCGTGTAAAATTTTGGTACGACAGCGACATCGGTTAGGCAAAACTTTCCACTTACTGTGATGTGGTCTATTTCGTTATGGTACTCTCCATTGGGAAATTCCCACGCTCATCGCTGATGGTGAGGCTTCTGGAATTGCGAGTTACCATGGATGGTCTTGGTCGCCGTAATAAACTCAGAGAGCCGCTCACCCTGTTCGTTCCACTCTAAACCGTTGGTCCCAATGTGACGTTTCTCAGACGATTTTCTAGGCCCGATCTTGGCATTGAAATCTCCAATGATGACCTTGAAGAATGTATGGTCTTCTCTGTAGAACCTCTCCAAATCCATGTAGAACGCTTCGACTTCTTCTTCGTCGTAGTTTGATGTTGGCGCGTAAATGACGAAGATTGTCAAAGCCGGTGTTGATCTACATTTTTTTAATCGTAAACATCCGATTCGGTTTGTAAGCTGTTCGAATGAATGTCCATGGACAATCTCGTGTTGATGAGAACGCCGACACCGCCCACTCCTCTACTGTCGCATGTTCCGAGGTACAGTTCTCCTATGATGCCATAGACGGCGTTTAATGGGTGGCGTGGTCTCGTCTCAGGCAGGCCAATGGCGTCGTACCTTATATTTCTCGCTTGCATGATCAAGTCCTCCATCGAGGACTCGGATGCAAGTGTACGTGCATTGTAGGTACAGATCGTCACCATAGTTCTTGATCCAGGCAGCTTCCATTGGCCCTGAGATTTTAGCAGGCTCTCCGTACTCGTCCTACCCAACGCAAATTGGGGGTTCTTTCGGGGTCAGGGGAATGAGGCCAGTTTTTTTACTGTGTTTAGCATATTTGATACCCACGTATAGCTGGCTGGGCTCTGAACGTGGAGGCTGCTTATACTCACGGGTAGCTTGCCGGTCTCTCCCAGAGTGGACATTGAGCTTGTTTGTTGGAGGCGACTCCTAACCGCCTCCCATATACTTCCCTGTCACTTAATTGCAGGCTTTTGGCCGAATTCACTTGTAGAATACAATCCACATAAGCTGCAACGCACCCACTCACGCGTGCATGAATACGCCTAGCAAATACAGGAAGTATGTGCCAAATCGGTGCAGCAGAAACACAGAGTCCATCCCCTGGATCCACCTGCGTCTGAGGGAAGCAAAGGTCGCTTTTGGTTCGCGATTAACCCTTTATCCGCCTCCTGGGGACGCGCCACATAGCCTCGCGACTAACCGGCTCGAGATCCCTCACATGAGGGAGATCCGTGGAGATGTGTTGATAGGTTATATAAATTAAAAGTAAGGAAAAGCATAAGATGAAGGCAGCTTGAGAATTTTAGACACCATCTCCACGTGCAGAATGTCCTGTTGGCAATGATAATGAACGAACTGCTGCAACTGCAACATCTCAATTGGGAAAAAGAAATGCCCATAACAATATTTTGAGTGAATATCAATATCACTACCTGTTTTATACTTTTCTTTGGTGGCGGAAACTGCCCATATAAATCTTTTATACAAAAACACAAAAAGTATCACTAAAATTGGCTTCTTGACTCATCTTGTGTGTCTCGAGCAGGTCTTTATTTAGAACAATTCAACTTTACAGGTAACTAGTGTCTCTAAAGCGATTTGGCGGCTTAGACGAAGTCCAGAGCTTCACAACAGCCTTGGAACTCCGCCCTGTATACCATTCCCCTAACGATTTGCTTTAAAAAAAAAGAAGAAAAAACCTTTTCAACGTCGTGGAATCCATGGTTATTTTTACGCTATTAATACTAGGCGTCGAGACTTCTACACACGACTTCCGACAAGCATAGAGCAGAAAGCTTTTAGTGCGAAAATATCGACCATCTTTAGCCTTAGGCAAACATGGCTAATATTGGACTTCACTAAATGGAGTTACACTTTTCTCGATTGTTAATGTCAATTGTATTTCTTATACGAATTCCGTTGAGCGTGAAATCAAATGTAGAGAAGACATGAGTATGAATTTATGAAATTACGCTTGAGATTTAACGTCGCTATTTATTGACTTAAATGTATGAGATGTGTGAATACTGATCGCCTGCATGGTAGGTTCTTTACGAGCAAGTACAAATCTCCCTATTCTAACAGGATGAGACTTGCCTTTCTTTTTTCCAACATATGTGGAACATGAAAACCCTTGAAAAAGAGCGTATCCTCACACCTGGACACAATGGTGTCCCCAATGTATTGTCTCGCATGTGCTGCCACGCCACGTTAAAGCTTTTGAAAATTTGAAGTTTTGGAAATTTCGGTCACAGACAAGTTCGGGTATAAAGAACATTGTTTAAATTTTGGATAAAATTTTAAAGCGATAGAGGAAAGTACCTGGTAGAAGTGTATTTTCAAGATTCAGTTATCCTAGTACCTGAGAAAGCATCGTTAGTTGCCCAAAAATCAGAACCGGGCTTTATGCACTGCATTAAATAAAGTCGAACACTTGTTTAGAAAGTTACGTAACGCAATAGTTAAAGGTCTTTGGTAATCAGCATATCATTCCTTTCGGGGTCGGAAAAGGATGCAGGGTTTTTTGGCAAAACTTTTCTACGATCTACAAATATCTTGTGAACACATTAAAGCACCTTAACTCGACTTGCGGGTAGCGGCACACGTGGAAGTGAAAAAAAGTAAGCATGGCAAAATAAATTTCTGAGACGATGAATATAATAAGTAGAGATAGAAAAAGGCAAACAATAACAGACGTCCTTTTGTAATAAAGGATAATAAAGAAAGTGTCTCCCTTACAAGTATTTTCTAGAGCTCCGCAATGAATAATAAGGTGTGCTCGGAGTTTCGTAATTAGTACAAAGTCAGATTTCTAGAACATCCGATGATTGATCGTTAGTAAGTTCTTTCTCCATAAATGTAATGCCTTAAACAACAACCACACCTTTCCAAGAGTTGCATGTTCTAAAAAAAAATATGTGGGACTTTTCGGGAGTAATCCCACAAAACGGTTAGTTTTAACGAAATATTTTCGTTGAATACACATCAAAATGAAAAACGGGTGGGAAACGATTCGGTATTCTGCAATCAAAAAGCCGGCTTTGAGTGGAAAGGAGCTCTATCTACGTTTGGCTGAGAAGCAACGACAGTTCAACCCTTAGAATTTGAAAACAGAAGTTGAAACATTAAACTTATGAACCAATTCTATAACAGAAACTTATTGCGTTCGCTGCTATTGTGTAATAAATAGTAGCTTATTTGTAGCACAAATATTGGCCATCTGCTACCTTTTCATCAAGCAATTTAAAATCCTCTTAGGATAACCACGTGATAACCATGTGATAGAAAAAATCCTCAACCTCTGATAGGCTCCCAACCCGTGATGTTCCCTTACCGGGGTCTTCCACCTTTCTCCCAGTCGTGCTTTCACATTAACGGTGCAGCCAGCAATTACCTGTCAACGGAATGATCTGGGGAGCACAAATCAACGTTGAGCACCTTGTTAAGCTGAAACTGCATTCAAAATCACGATGTTTTTTCGAACCTCTACTCACTGCCCATTGCATCTAACTCCCGGTAAGGGTAAATAGACAACATTAACGCTTAATGAAAAGTGGAGAAGCATAAAATGATGAAAAGGTTAGCTCAGCGTTTGGGTTGTGATGAAGCCCATAGGTATACACCCATAAAAGCCTAGTTTTAAACAAATGACTCTGAAAGCTGTTTGATATTTTTGGATTCAGTAATTTACTGCAACTTTCGGTATCCTAACTGCACCAAGAAATGGAAAGCTGCTGGCACAAAATCTCCAAATGCCTTAGTAACAGCAACGCCTTTGATCCGTACACAGCAAGAAATTCTGGTAGACCAGTGACGTCTAACTGCAGAGGTTAAACGACTCGGGTTAGGACAAACTATTTCACCGAACATACTCAACTCCTGTCAACCTACTCTATTAATTTTTAAAACATTTAGCCAACATTCTAAACTGAGTATTTTACCCAATCAAGCAGCTTCCAAAAATGCCTTGATGAATTCATTGTTTCAAGAGGCAAAAAAAAAACTCTGCGTCACTGGAATAGAAAAGGTTATAGCACGCAGGCAAAGAAATTTAATGGTACCACTTTCATTGGATGCTTACTTGGATGCTTAGATGGCCCGTCTTTGCTGGTTGTGCTGACCCAAGCATAAATTCCATCTTCCGGAGCTTTGCTGGTTTAGCCATTGTGGTTCTGCGGGTACCAAGACGGTGGTGAATACTGGTATTGGTTTACTCTCACCTGATTAGATCTCTTTGATGGAAACGCCGGACTCCTTCTCTGCTTGGAAGATCCTGCCGTGGGTTGAGTCCTCCGCTGTACACCACTGTCCGACAGCCAGGAACACCTTCCAGCCACAGATGAGGTGGTAAACCGCTGGGAGGTGCTTCCTTTTGCAGCTAATGAACCTCCTTTTAGGCTGATTCATAGCATTTCTCTTTATTCAAAATTGGGTACTATTTTAGACCATAAAGGATAAAGGATAAAGCTCTCGGCGTTGATCAATCCCTGAGGAATGCGCCATGCATTCGACTTCATTAAGTATCGTTGGAGGTGATTGAATGCATATCTGGCCTTTACAATGACTCACGGTGGCCTGCCGATGTATCGAGCCAGTGCTGCTATTCTCCCGGACAAGTCTGGTACCAATTTGTCGACCCCGGAGGCATGGAAGGCTTGGTGGGCCATGGGCGCATTCCACATGCGCGTCGCAGTGGTGCCTCCAACCACTGCGCCACATGTGCTAGTATTTTAAACCATATAACTTATTTTATTGCAGATGCGAAATCAAATTTCTCGAAAATAAAACAAGATATGTGATTCTTTGAAACCAAATCGCTGTAAGCTACGTTCAACCCTATAGAAGATGACGTAAAGAAAGAATTACGCAGAAGAAAAACAGCATTGATCGCGTTTGGACCATTCAGAGAAACTATCCATCATCTAACATACTCAAAAATCAGCTCTCACTCCCTTAACTCAGCTGTCCTGCTAGCGTTCTGCTCTGTACTTGACACTTCAGGCACGTCTGGAGCACTGCTCACCACCTATGAAGCGCTTGAAAGATGTTTTCCGAAGTAAAGCAGCACTCAAACTATGAATTATGAAGCAGGACTAATCACTTTTTGCTTTCAAGGAAAAGCTTACAATACCACTATTCTTGAATCTTCACCTCCAACAGCTTACTTTCAAAATTCAAGAAATTACACACCGGTATCGAATATTGGAACATAATTAAAGCCGTAATCTGATAAGCACTGCATTAAGACGGATGAAAAATAAACAGAAGACATAATCGCCCTCTACTCTTATGCTACGCTGGGCGCGTGTGGCGCAGTGGTTGGAGGCGCCACTGCGACACGCACGTGGAATCGATTCCTGCGCCTATGGCCCATCAAGTCTTCCATCCCTCCGGGGTCGGCAAATTGGTACGAGACTTGCCTGGGAGGATAGCAGCACTGACTCGGTACATCGGCAGGCCTCCGCGAGTCATTGTAAAGACCAGATATGCATTCAATCACCACCAGCGGTACTTAATGAAGTCGAATGCATGGCGCATCCCTCAGGGACTGATAAACGCCGAGAGCTTTATCCTTTAGCTTTTACTCTTCTACTGAAAGTACGGAAAAGATCAGACGTGTTTGCGGCTAGTCGTATTGCAGTAGTTTTAGTTTCATCGACTGCAAAAAACTGTTTGAGAGCGTCGAAACGAATAGAATCAAATCAACGTTCGTCGTCCAAGGAGTCGATCGGTTCTATATATGAACGCTAGCTGACTATTTTTGAAACTGCAGGACAAAAATACAGGTTTTCTGCACAACTCTTACCATAATAATTGCAAAATGGGCTCGAAAAGGCTCCACAATATCGTCGAAGTTGTTTACTGTCACACTACAGTGTGGATAATGAAGTTACTCGATTGGGACTAGAAGAACACACGTATTGATGGTAAATTTACTTCAAATCTTTGTTTTGCAGACGGCACCGTAACCTCCTCAAGAAATATCAACGAAGCAGAAACCATGCTAAATGAGCTTAATGAAGCGGGAGAAAGGATTGCACAGCACAAAAATAGGACAAAGATCCAGTCCATGAATATGGTGGAAGGGCGAACAAATCCAACTAGATGGTTCTCTGATAGTAAAGACCACCTCGTACTTGTATTTGATGTTGGATGAAGGGAGTACAACGTGATGGAAGAAATTGGAAACAAGAAGGAGAGCAGAATAAGCTGCATTCGGAGCTCTCAAAGAAACCACCGACACATTAGCGGCCCGAAAACTCTGCGCTAATTTTTTCTGTTCAACATTTCTCCCAGCACACTCTGTTATGCAGCAGAACTGCAAGATGATACTTCAGACACGTCAAGAAATCTGCATACACCTTCTCTGTTAACCTTTGTTTAGCACTTTGTGACAAGTTCAAGCGAAAATTTATACTTATTGGTGTTTTTATGCACAGCTATGAAAAAGAAGATTATGGCTACGTCGAGAACAAAGGAAATCGTATTACATGTGTAAAAATTTTATGAGTTAAGGATTAAAAGAAAATAAAGCTTTCGGCGTTGGTCAGTCCCTAAGCGATGCGCCATGCATCCGACTTCATTAAGCATCATTTGGAGGTGATTGGAAGGATATCTGGTTTTTACAATGACTCGCAGTGACTCTGCTGCTATCCTTCCAGGCATATCTGGCACCAATTTCTCGACACCGGAAGTATAGAACACTTGGTGAAGTACGGGAGCGGGGAACGATCGTGCGTGTGTTCTAGGGCGCCTCCGGCCACTGCGCCACACGCATCCCTCATTTTCACGAGTAGAACCATTCTTAGGCAGAAATAATAAATACTACTGTCGGCGTAAGAAGAAAACTTTGATTTTAAATAACTTCATAGATCTATAATCATAAAGTCAAATGGCAAAAAGTAATTTAAAAAAATATCTTAAAGACTTTCTAAAAGCACGGCTTGTCTTTCCTGAGCGAACTGTTGCTACGAAAGTATGGCGGCCTTTTTTCGAAATATTTGTTCAGAATCCTCGACAGTTATAATTAGACGTATCGATGATGCATCCTCTTTCTGACAATAATACGTAATTACTCGCTGAAAAGCCACAACAGCAAAAGTTTAGCAGAAACGGGCGAATTAGCCAGCGACAAACCACTCTTGATGAAAGGAAAGCATCAGATGAGAATTTCGCTATTCCCTATCCGAAATAAAAGAAATCGTAAACATAAAGAGTTCGAATCTCAAAGAGGAGTCTCTAGAAAGATCGGAGTCTTTTGAAAGGAAATATTTCTGCATTGTTTAGTCTTCCAAGAGTTACAGTTCAACTACTAACTCATCTATTGTGAGTGCAACTTGGCTTCTAATAAATATTCGATGCTAAGTACTGTATCGTTCCTTTATAATTTCACTTTTATGGCTAACCAACTGCATATAATTAAGAATGGTGGTCATTTTATTATGATTAGTAGCACTGTAATCTTCTTTCATTATTGAAAACTCGATTTATTTCACCTGTATGACATCATTCAAGACTTTGTTTAAAATTAGGCACTAATATCTCCTTTCGTGATACGTCCATTCAATAGTACCGACAGAAGAGTTTTTGCAGAAGAAACACTACACTTAGAAAAAGAAACGCGAGAAGCGCAGTGCTTAGAGATATGGTGCAATGAGCTCACCATATCCTTTGAATTGAGCCAGTCTAAGGTCTCCAAGCCCTTTATCTTTCGATGTCGACCAGTTGGTAACAGACTTACCCAGGAAAAGCTTCCTCCGATTACGACTACTTATAATGGAAAACTGAGAGCGCTTATATTGATTTATCTTCACGGTTACAGGAAGAATGAACAGCATTTGGGCCAGTAACGATGTAGACAAGAACTTCAAGTGGCAACGAACCCATGTACAAATCGGAAAACCTTTTAGGATGACGGATGCAAGCCAACGAACTGAATGGACGAAGTGTAAGGATTTGCATAATATATGACGTCGGTTAGTGTAAATAAAATAAATGGAAATAGATAACAAAATAAATTTACAAACACTTTGGCGAAAGCGCTAATTTTTCAGTTGCTGTCCCTCCAAGTGATCTTCGAGTTATACTAGTCTCAGTTATGAGAAACAGTCCTCACGTCAATGAGGTATAGTGTAAAATATAGTGTCCTCATTATTACATTTCCAATAAGTCTAAGAGAGAAAAACACACAATTTCATGGTCTGAATATTGCATACAGAGAATAGAGGGTCGTCAATGGAAAGCCACCCGCCAGCTGTCACTAAGATAGCATCGCTGAATAAAGAATGAAATAATCACTTCATGAAGAGTGTCATACCCTGGGGTGTTAAGAACATCAGTCGTCAAACGCATTTCGAAAACAAGGAGGGCACTCCTTGAAGTCATCACTGAAGACCGCCGCCTTTTCTCGATCGCTGTTATTATCAGCTGGAAGTTTTACAATCGAACGCAACGGAATTCTATCGGATGAGAGGTTTCAAGTTGGTCAGTCGCGAGGGTAGAGCTACAATTTGAAGACAAGCTGTTAAACACTTTTGAAATTCCACTGTGCACTCCCTAACGAAACAAATGGTTTCACGACAAGAACTCCATTTCCTGCTTCATTAGCTTTCTTTATATTATAGCGCTATTATACACATTACAATAATATATAGACGCATTTGACTAGCGTCAGTGAAAATTACATGGTCTCAGTCATGTCAACAAAAATCTTTAAAGGTTGTTTACAGGATTGTATAAAATACGATTCGTGATCGTGTGCAACCGATAAATTCCACTCGGAAAGCACGGTCTGTATATAGCTCCAGGGTAGAGCAGAGTGAGATTGTATGGTTACTCCTCATTCACGAAGTAACAATAAAAATAAAAAGAAGTGAATGAAGATATAACACTCTTCTTGAAAAAGTGGATAGTAAATGGACAGTGCCGGAAAGGAGCACTGGTCATATAGGTAGCTTTCGAAAAACTTAATGATTAATGTATTCACAAGTGATCAGACTAAAAGTCCTTTCTTGAACTGAAGACAAATGTCATTCGAAGAATCACAATAGGAGAACACACTTTTTCTAATAGAAATAAGAGAATGTTCAAAGAAGGTTTTCTCTCCCTCAGCATCACGAATTCCTCATGAAGGAATTTGCAAAAATCGATATATCTATTGTGCTCTTGCGAAAATCCTTAAAGTTTTCGTTTTTGTCAAACTCAGATAAGGATAAAGGATAAAGCTCTTGGCGTTAATCAATCTCTGAGGGATGCTCCATGCATTCGACTTCATTAATTGTCGTTTAGAGGTGATTGAGTGCATATCTGGCCTTTACAATGACTCGCGTTGGTCCTCCGACGTATCGAACTAATATGCCCAATATCCTGCCAGACACGTTTGGTACCAATTTGCCCTCCCTAGAGGAATGGAAGGTTTGGTGAGCCACGCACGGGGAACGATTCCATGTGTATGTCGCAGAGCGCCTCCGAATTCCGTGCACACGCGCCCTTGTCAAACTCAGATACAAAACTTAATCATGAGAAAAAAACGAGCTGATGATGAAAGTACCATTTCGTTTCCCAATTTCCTGCTGTTAAATATGGTAACGAGTAGAGTTGAAGGAAAAGTAGGCTTTCACTTCTGCAATCTACATGCTTCAGAAGACATTTTTCCACTGAAAACAAAACTAGAGGCGTATTTTAAAGAATTATTTCGTGTTCCATTAGATCTCCATATCTCAAATACTGCATCAAGGTGATTAGACAACGGTGATTTTGAACAAAATCTTGCTCAAAGTCCCACGACCGACTTTCTATAACCTCGGCATTGATCAAGTAATTCTTCGTACTCTTGCTGAGCAAACGCGAGGTGTTATTTTTATTCTTTATTCACGAATAAGCTGACGTTTCGGCGGACTTCGTCTTCATCAGAACCTGGAAAGGACAAGATGACAGCAATGTACTAGGCCAAACACCTCCATAACCAAACAGAAAACACCAAATTAGGATTTCAATCACATAGAACACAGCTTTGCCCACTCACCGCTTTCTATGAGGTTTCCACTGAGTATGTCGCGTGGAGGCCAACCGCACAGAATTCACATGGAAGTGTAACGTACCCTCCAATCAGAATAACAGGCTTATATGCTGCCCAATGTCACGTGTGATAATGAGGCATTCTTCCCTGCGGTTCAATTTCGGATTTCTGGAATTAATCCAGAACGCGTCGAGAGTTCTGCGCGCTTGTGTTCTCGATTCCCGTGCGAGGATCGTGACACGTACCTCAAGGTCCTCCCAGCTATGTCTCTGGGTCCTATGCGCGCCTAGTGGGGTATTCGGTTTACGTCTGCTGACTAGGTGTTCTTTTATGTGGACACAGAGTGGTCTGCCCGTTTCGCCAATGTATTCGTCTCCGCACGCCTTACAGGAGATCAGATAAACTGTACCCGAACTCATGCAATCACTGTCTCCACCATTAGGGCAAATTATGCAGTTTTTCGTTTACATAGACGAGCATATAGGCGGTTACGAACTAGCTGACGTCTTAGATTACTCGGTGGAATTTCATTCATTGTTACCGAGTTCTCTAGACGGCCAAGTCTCAAACAGCGTTTTATAGCTGCACTTACTTCATTTAAAATAAAGGGAAGGATAGACGAGACCTTTTAATCGCTAGAGTTGTCGTTTGGAAGCCTAGGGTTTCCTCTACACCTATCCCGAGCTCCAGTTTCGTAGCCATTAGAGATAGTTATTTGCCGTGCCAGGTTTCGGGACTCCTCTCTCTGCTCCCTTTCCGTGCACACGTTGGTTACTGTTCGAAACGTGTTTCTTACAAACGCCCTTTTCGTGTGAGTGGGGTGAGAGGAAAGACAATGGACCAAGACGTTTTTACTACTTGGCTTTCATTACCACTTCGTAATGTAACCATTTTCTGGCAGATTAATTTAGACGTTGAGGAATGGCAGCCATTTTTTTCGGTTTCTCTCGGGTGAACCTGATATACTCTGACTGTTCGTTCAACAACTCAAAGCATTTGTCCACTTCCTCTTCTATTGAGCAAAGGACAAAACAGTCATCTATATATCTACATTAGAGCAACGGCCGAAGATCGGCCACCAATCCTTCCAATTTACACATAAACCCAATCGCAAAATTCTCGCCCTGTCGTTGTCCCATTATCAACCCTCTTACTTGAGCGTAGTATTTTCCGGACCATCTGAAGATTGGGCAGCTAAAATATTTTTTTAAGAGTGCCATCAACTGCTCTATCTTGAAGCCATACATGTTTATTTCTTCTTCGTGCCATATAAGGAGTTCGAATGTGGGTTGCATTGCGTAGTCATTCGACACTTTTGTATAAAGGGCGGTAACGTCGAAGGACTCCATCACGTACGCGCTGCTGGGCTGAGCAGTACGTAGAGGATCCAGAAACATCTGGGTATTCGCAGGATGGGCTGGAATGCTTTTCAACAACTGGGTAAATATTGGGGTTAAAAACCATGTTATCCTATCCGTTGGCCCGTCTACACAACTAATGATACGTCTAACCTTAAACAATGACAGATCGGTAGACGCAAGATCATCGCTGGATACTAATGAGTTTTTATAAGCAAGTGCAAGACGCGACATGTTAGTAAGTTAACTTTTAGTTGCATAATTTGCCCTAATGGTGGAGACGGTGATTGCATGAGCTCGGGTACAGCTTATCTGATCTCCTATAAGGCGTGCGGAGACGAATACATTGGCGAAACGGGCAGACCACTCTGTGTCCACATAAAAGAACACCTAGTCAGCAGACGTAAACCGAATACCCCACTAGGCGAGCATAGGACCCAGAGACATAGCTGGGAGGACCTTGAAGTACGTGTCACGATCCTCGCACGGGAATCGAGAACACAAGCGCGCAGAACTCTCGACGCGTTCTGGATTAATTCCAGAAATCCAAAATTGAACCGCAGGGAAGAATGCCTCATTATCACACGTGACATTGGGCAGCATATAAGCCTGCTGTTCTGATGGAAGGGGCACATTACACTTCAATGTGAATTCTGTGGGGTTGGTCTACACGCGACATACGCCTAAGGCGATACTGCCGAAACGTCAGCTGCTGTTGTGTTGTATTGTATTGTGTGCTTTTCTATGGAAGTAAATGTATGCTGTATAACAACCTCGCGATTGCTTAACAAAAAAACTACGCATTCATATTCCAATGCCGAAGTTAATAGAAAGTCGAACCTGGGAACTGTTACAAAACGGTTAGAATCCAAGCATTTTTACCAACGTTTCATGTGAGGCTCTGCGTGGCTGGTTTTCACCAAATAACTGGAAGAGTTATAGCGAGTGCTAAGAGGAAGTAGCTCGCCGTGATTAAAATTTAGGCAATAGGGTTTTTCTTCTGAGGTCATGAAAGTGTTTGGCTAAGTAGACTGCATGTCAACTTGACCTTTCAAGGCCCTTAAGAAAAAGAAATTCGCTGAAACATCAGTTATCACGAAACAAATATTGAGGTGACATCTAGTATATGCTCGTCGAAACAAAAACAGTGAAGCGAAAACATTTCCGAGATCAGAGAGCACTTATTAAGCCCTCTCACAGTGTCGCCTTTCACCTGAAATCAGCTGGATCCCTTCACTACACAAATGACGACCATTGCCTGTAATAAGCTTGTGGAACATCCTAGCTAGGCGATACCAGAATTGGAGAAACAATAGACTCCACTAGCATTCCACGCCATTCATAAAGAAAACCAATTGTTGTCAAAAAGAAGGCTAACCTACACACCAAAACGAAGTGTGAATACGAGGAAATGAATAAAACGAAGGAAGTGCCGAGATCCGCAAAACACGTGATGATGCACCGTATAAAGCTCGTGCATATTTTCACATAAATACACGCAATATTATAAATACATGTGCGCATAGATGGTGACGCGGTTGACGCAGTGGTTGGAGGAGCCCTGCAAAACACACATGGGATCGATTCTCGCGCCCATGGCTCACCAAGCCTTCCATCCTTTCGGAGTTGGCAAATTTGTACCAGATTTGTCTGGGAGGAGAGCAGCACTAGCTCGATCCATCGGTTTGCCACTACGAGTCATTGTAAAGGCCAGATATACATTTAGTCACCTCTGACGATGCTTGGTGAAGTTGAATGTATGACGCATCCTTCAGGGATTGATCAATGCAGAGAGCTTCATAACCTTTATGTGCATAAATACAGTATATTTGTGTATATATGTGCAGGTTTCTTTTCATTGATGAGTAAAAATGAGGATGTTATAGAAGTTTGCACTAAGTTTTCTTTAAAATCCGGTTTTTTGGAGATTCGAATGCGAGCGTGGCAGCCACACGAAGCATCATAATACGTTGGGGAACACGATCGTCTTTCTGTGCAAAGACGTCGCGCACGCTCAGTTGCGTTCAATCTCGAAATATTATTCTTGAGAAAAAAGTGGGAAAAATACGCCTTATTGGGTGTCAAAAAGTCAGATTTCCTTATTAGTATCTTAGTAGAACGGCAAAACTTCTGCTGCATAGACAAATGAGCTTCGGTATATATGATGCGATGCTGACTGAAAGTTCAATGTGGCTGTGATTTTCATACCAAATGCATTCTAGTGAAAATATGTTTTGTGTCAAATCCAAAAGACACTTTGAAAGAACCATTTCTACTTATAGAGTGATAGGTTGTCAAAATATATCTATCTGTAGACTACATAGCAACAAAATCCGCTTTTATATTGGAAAATCGACCAATCGTCTAGACACAAAGCTGAAGGACAGCTGAGCCACCACATTTGATTACGAAGAAATACTTTTAGGTTATTATAGGTTTCTTCGACCTTCCTTTGCTAGTTTTTGCTTTTTAATCCAGACTTTTCACAAAACGTGCTTTATTTTAATGTGTGTTCCCAGGTTCGACTTTCTATTAACCTCGGCATTGGAATATGAATGCGTAGTTTTCTTGTTCAGCAATCGCGAGGTTGTTATACAGCATACATTTACTTCCATAGAAAAACACACAATGCACTACAACACAACAGTAGCTGACGTTTCGGCAGTATCGCCTTCTTCAGAGCCTGGAAGGGTATACTGATATACAATTTATTAGGCCAAACACTTCAATAAGACTTACAGTAAGACGAAAAACTTCGAGAAGCTGTTGATCATGTAATTGCCATGAAGTTTTTCGTCTTACTGTAAGTGTTATTTTTAATGTATGTTATTACCAGCATAAAATGATCAGGTGTCAACGATGGCACACCACTAATGTAATTTTGAAACCCATGACAGAAGCTGATGAATTGAAGGATGAAAACATAATAGTTCAGCACTTTTCAGCTGTAATACGGCTTTAATTTCTAAAAGATGATGAAATTATGAACATAGATGAGCTTACGATAAAATATGAGAAGTCTTCCATATCGTATAGGGTGATGCTATGCAGACTAGAAGCATTAACATTATTACAGAGTCATTAAACCGACATATCTGACGTATCAACGTTTACGGCCAGCCAATTACTATTGCTAGTTGTATTTCATAGGGGAAGCTAAGCGATGGACTCCTATGTACGCACTACACCAAAAGTTCGAACCGACAAAGACATGCAAATGGGCTGTCGGGTTACTGAAATCGACTTGAGAAATTTCACAGAAACCCCTTTTTGACGAACCATTACAATGTTCTTACACATCATTAGGACTGTTTCGCTTACTTTATGAAATAGGAAGTATTATAGCCCTAAAACAAATTTCAGTAATTTGCTCTGTACTTTTTCCAGTGAACTCACGCCTTTCCAGGTATGGTTACTACTTCTATCGTTCTTGATTATAGTGAATAGAGCAAGCGAACAACAGCAAGCACTTTATTCATCTTTCTTGAACCCTCTAGCACCCAAAACTCTAGTGAGACGCGAAGAATATCGGATTCCCTTCATAAAGCTCTTTGTTTTACTACTCCTCGCAAGACGATGCTGCCCATGAAGGACTCGTTTCTCTCTGACATGGCATCCCACCTCATACAGCTTCTTAAGAAAATCGCTTAAGCTTGCTGACATAAGTGAGGTCTCCAGTGAAAGTTCTCTTGTTTTAGCGCTTTATTAAAGAGCTTATTTTTCATTGATCCTATCAACAGTGGAGTAAAACATTGGAGCTGGAGAGACTTTTATGCTTAAATCATAACAGTTGATTAATCTGGGCTATCACCTATTTATGCTAGCACATATCAACAACTTGAAAAAGTTCGTTCCTTTTGCCTACATATTG
Organism: Angiostrongylus cantonensis; assembly: GCA_009735665.1. Lineage (NCBI taxonomy): Eukaryota > Metazoa > Nematoda > Chromadorea > Rhabditida > Metastrongylidae > Angiostrongylus > Angiostrongylus cantonensis. Next base: position 171,267 of record MQTX01000056.1, read on the forward strand.
CCCTTCTGGGAACACATTTGATTCTGGATGGTAGCGCAAATCAACGTCTTAATCCTATATGGCAATTTCAACGATCGAATTTTTGCTAGCCTCGTTCGCACTCGATAAAGTGCTAAACTTAGGTTTCGACCAGGTTACAATGACAGATGGCTGCCAATTACTCATTCGGTCCGAACAATGGCTAGAGATCATGTTTTATAATATAACCCCTGTCGACTCGTCTCATTCCGGCGTTTTTAGCGTTAATCCAAAACGGCTTCAGAGTTTAGCTAACTGGTGAACTCGGCTCCTCTATTAAGATCGTGTGTTTCACCTCAATATATTCACTGTGATGTTTCCATATCCGACACATATCTTGTCGAATGCTTTAGCACTGCATGACGTTCTTCATTTATAGCCTTTGTATGCGGAAATAATATGCTATAGCTGTTTCGTTATCGTTATGTGCCACACAGGAAATAAGGTAGATGACAAGTGATACGACTGAACTCATTATTTCTGCCCTTGCCATTGGAATACCTTTTCAATCAACGAGATGGTTTAAAAGATTGTTGTGAAGACAGCTACGAATTATCAAACGTCGCAGTGTTTGTAATGCAAGTACTGTCGCCATGTTCTGCATACTTCAACACCAGCGTTGCTTACTTCAAAGGTTTTACAGGCAATGCTGAATGGATTGATTACATTCATCACATCCCAGCAGAAAGTAAAAACAAACTCAATTATAATTACAATGATAAGAATGACCTCTCCATGTTCCGACGATTTCCAAGGAATTGTGAGAAATCCAACAAGTTTCCTATTACTAGTAAATCAGAAGACGAACAGTATTCATACAAATAGTTATAGAAGGTCCTCAAAGGATAAAATGACAGTTGAGAGATCGGAGTAGGAGAAAAAATTTTAAAAATCACGTGCCTGGTCGATGAAGACACAAACTTATGGCCTACGATTTGTTAGGAAAATCTTAGGTCTTCCAGAAGTTAACGCCCGTTATCAGCCTGCATCTTCAAAGCGGCATAAATCAGCTTAGAAAAACCTTTTTAATCGAAATAAAACCATCAAGATCGACACATTTTTGCCAACGAAAGAAATCTATGTATACAGCAGTTGCAAAGAATTTGGACTTCAAGAGTCCACGCAGCCACTGTAGGTAGTTTCGGTTTCGGCTTCGTTTATGAACCAATTCTCGCACAGAAGTCACTGATATACCTGAAGAAGTGGCAGTCGGTAGGTGAGGTGTCTCACGAGTGTGCTATATGAGTGAGAGCTTCGTTGCACGGCTTGTTCAGCATTTGCAGCGTTGGTAGTGCGATATGTGGCCGCGTGGAGAATGGTCCCATTCTCTTGAGCAAGGTCGGGCATAGACGTCCAAGTTTCTTGGGCATTTCGTCGACTTACTTGATACGTATTCTCCACCGTAATCGTCCCACTCGGATTTAGAAAGCTACGGTGGCTTAAACTAGAAGGAAACCACTAAATGATCAGCTCGACCTTCTTTTGGTACAATTTCGGCTTCACGAAATGCCGAGGAGCTTCATCGTGAATCCAGCCACTGATCCGATCATCTCCAGTTATTCAGTAAAATCGAATTTTTATTGGTCATTACGATACAGTTGAGAAAAATGTTGTTCTAGCTACACAAAAAAGTACTGATGTTACCCAAAACCGAGAGTTCGAGCTTTTTCGACTTTCCGGTTTTCTTTGGAGGTTCCGAAAAGTTGGGACTCTTACATCGAATTTCTTCCAAGACTCGAAGAATTGTGCGTCTATTTGTTTCCATCAAGCCGTGAATTCGCCATCCTCACTAGCCGAGGAACATTTACGAACTTCTTCACCTTCAAGGGCGAAATCGCACAACGCACCGATGTTGAACTACTCGTTTCTTGACATTTCTTCGGCCCCGTGTTTCGTCAATATATCGAGCCGTTTAGCAGCACTACTTCCGAGTTCGGATTCATAGAATTACGTCTGCCAAAACTGCCGTTTTGATATTTGAAAGTCTAACTTCGGAAATATGTCGAAAACACAATTTATATTATAAAGGCGGATGTACACAAAATGGGCTTTGTAATAATATATAATAACATAACATTCGAAAAAAGAACTATTACTAAAACAAGAAAAATGAGATTGCGTATCGGACATTAATTTCCGAGTGACTGTCATTCCGCCAAGCAAGAAGCCTCCTGATTTAAATGGGTAAATAATCAGGGAAAAGTTTCACCTGGGGAGAGGTAATCGCCTAATTGGAAAGACTGAGGGATTTCTCGATCTAATTCGTTACGGAGTTAGGGAATCGCGAAAAATCCACGGGAAAGCTGCTGCTATTACCTAACTATCTTACCTCCGAAACGAAATTTATGTAGTGGGCGACCTTGGCTCAAAATGGTCAAGAGTGTAGTTCGCGCTTTCTCTGTGGCTTGAAAGGTCATTATAAGAAGACGCTTCTCGTAATACGAGGCAGCTGTTCATTCACTATGAGGAAAACAGAAAATAGCAGGACGTTCGGGGCAATGCCGAATTGGTGACGACGAAATTTTGAACCAACGCGGCAATGTGCATTCCTTAACACTTTCCTTAAGGGCCTCTTAACTCAATATTTCGCGTCATTTGCGCTGCGCTAGTTTGAATTCGTGGAAGCATGAATGTAAAATTTGTCAGAAATACAACAAGTAGTATAATTCAGACTGAAGTCGAAAGACGTGGAATCTCCAAGCAGTATCCGAAACCGGGAGCAAAAAGTTCGAAGACCGCGGATGGTGGATGCTAGGAAACGAATGCGAAAAGTGCTGAGATCCACACAGTATGGTACACGCAGTATTGGAGCATATAAAAGGAACCTCTAATTCAATTATATGAAGCGGTAATAGACAACAAATATGCTTTATACTAATATGCAGTAGACGACCGTTTAAAAAAACCATTGGTAGAAAATATACAAAGAAAATAAGCTTAGAAATCGTGAAATATCTTCCCAAAAATCTAACGAAATTGCCCCACCCACCTTGCATTGTCTCCAGCCTCCGGCTCAAATAAGATCAAAGTGATAAATCTAAATTATAGGCATTCTGCAATCAATTAGTGTAACTCGCACCTGAAAGTTTTCAACAATGTTCCGATTTGATTTTAAGGTTCAGTATGGAGTGAAAAACAAAATGAGGACACTTCCATTGTGTTTTCGTCTCAAAAAATTACTAGTTGCTGTTTTCTTTCCTCGAATAACTAATACATTGGGGAAGAACAGCAGACATGGCTCAAAGGAGGTTAGATGGATCACCAAGCTGAGATAATCATGGACAAATCCCTTCTCCACAGGAACTGTCGAAAGACGGTGACAAGTTGAAGATCCGACGGAACGATACGAATATCATATCAAAAGCTAAAGGATATATTTGATTCTCGAGTCAAAAATTTAACATCTTAACTTCCACGACCGACTTTCTATTAACCTCGGCATTGATCAAGTAATTCTTCGCATTCTTGTTGAGCAAACGCGAAGAATTATTTAACATCTTAACTCAGACACAATGAAAAGATGCAACAGTACTATCAACTTTACTGCAATGCGTCATTTTACAAGGAAAAAAGAATTTAAAACGTTGCTCATTATCATTTCTAAGCACATGAGTTATGTCAGAGATTTGAAGTTACAACGCTGCTGCACTAACTTATATCACAACGATCAACTTGTTTTAATCCCATAGCTCTAGACCATAGAGCGATCATGAAGCTATCCGCTGCTCAGTGTTCTCCAAGAGATTAACATGTTAGTCGATTTCCACTAGTGTCTCCTAAGTTCTCTAAAACATTGACTTGGACAGTATATTCCAACTAAACTGAGAAACCAGGAAGTTGTCACCATCATTGTGGTTTCCTACAAATTCCAGTCGGATACGTTTTATGCTCTTAATCTGTTTTTTAAGCAATATATACCCTTTCACAGCAACTAATTTCCATGTTTCCCACCTCTAAAACCTTTTCAACGCTAGGAGATTGTCAAACCCATGTAGTCGTGTACTGACAGCTTGGTAAGGTTGGATACAAATTTAAAAGCTACTCACGTAGGAATGGAAACAACAAGCAGTAAAATAAATCATCTTGCATTATTTGGCTTTTATTTTATAATTGTTCGTTGTGTTACAGCAATCACTTGCTCTTGTACTGAGCACTTTTTATCTGACCGACCGTCGCGCAGTAATTGTAACTATGCGTTAACATTCCAGCCTTGGCCCATTTCAAGGCACCGACGCAAGATATTACCTGCTAAGACCTCGGTTGAGCAGATAAATCACATTTATCTTAATAATCTGCTTCATTTATATAAGAGGATACGTGATAAATACGAGTCTGCTTCAGCGAAGTTGTTAAACCTACCGAGGCGCAGTTTCAGCCCGGCCTCGGGCTTAGCAAGTTTTTTATCCTTCCGGAGTCGAAAATTGATACCAAACTTGCTCGAGCGCCGATCACTCCCTCAAAATCATGTAGGAACATCCCGGCACGGCTGTGAGAATCGAGAAAGGAACAACTCGACCAACGTACCACGAAATTCATGATAGCACCCAGTATCGACTTTCTATTAACCTCGGCGTTGAACTATGAATTCGCCGTTTTCTCTCTACTAATACTAAAATACCAACGCGCAAACTCCTCAAGGCTCAGGATCGACTTTCTGTTAACCTCGGCGTTGAACTATGAATTCGCCGTTTTCTCTCTACTAATACTAAAATACCAACGCGCAAACTCCTCAAGGCTTTTTAGATAAACGCCAAAAATCCTACAATGAATAGCAGGGCGGAATGTCCCGAAATCACGCGTGATCTCGCCCCTTACCTTCGCATCGATCGTTGAGGGGGGTGCTGCAGTCGTCAGCCATATGCGACTCTGAGCGGCTGTTCTTCCTCGATGGAGGACAGATGAAAAAAGCGGTGGATTTTTTCGAGAAGCCGTAGATCTTGTAATTATCGCTCAGATTTTCATCTTTCTGTTTGTGCTGTTGAAGTGTTTGACCTAGTAAGTTGCGTATTAGTGTACCCTTTTAGGCTCTGAAGAAGGCGATTCTGCCGAAACGTCAGCTACTGTTGTATTGTATGTGTGTTATTGTATGGAAGTAAATGTATGCTGTTTGACAACCTCGCGATTACTGAGAAAGAAAACGACCAATTCGAAATTCTTGATATAAACGTAAATCTTCAAGCAGTTCACAGACCTTTGTTGATCATAGTTATGAAGAAACAAACTGAATGTAAGAATTGCTACGATTCGCACAATATGGCATATATGATGTCGGGTCTTGTCAAAGTGTAGAAAAAATTGTGACAGATGGAGAGATGCAATGTGCTATCATATCGGCATGAGTAGGGAAAATGTCCTACTTCCATGAAGAAATATGGAATCAAACTCACATTGTTTAACATTCAGGTCACATCCAATATTTGTTTAGCAATCATAACTTTCTCAAGCAGCGAATGCACAGAATACTTAAAACGACTTCCGAAATAAATCACTATTTCTTTGAGAGCACCCGCGACGTTGCCATTACCTTATTTTTTGACGAAGTCATTGGCTTGAGAAAATGTCAGCTGATGTGCAGGCTAATGGTGTTACTAAGACATCTAAATCACTGTAAGCAGTGCTATTGACGGCTTAGTTTACAATGACCAGAACTCGAACAAAGATCTAAGCTTTCAGGAGTAGCGCCTCACTCCACTACGGTTCACACCATCTAGCGCTAAATAAAAATTTCACTTGCGCGTTTCTTTAATCTATCGGATTGGCGTACCGATGGGAGGAATAACATGTGGATAACTGTAGAAAAAATTAGCGTTAAAACGTTCTTGAAAAACCGCCAACATGAGTGAAATGATGGGTAAACGATAAAATGCACTACGAGCTCTAGGAGACATGGCTTTTCTAGAAGTGATAACCTATCGCGTTTTCGCATTTCCATCGTTCCACTTATGCTATTCGGTGGAACAAATGAAAAAGCGTCTAGTTTGAACAGCATGCATTAAATTCGAGATTGCTCTTCTCCCTGAACTCGGGCGAATTTTCGCTCCGATGCCAAATGCCGATTATAGTGAAGAGTGAAATTTTACGAGACCAATAACTCTGCGAACATTGTGCCTCAAAAACTGTGATGCAATCGATGAATTAACAACATTTTCTCTATTGCTACAAAAATGGCATCCGGAAAACTTCGTGAAGTAAGCTAATGGCAGGAAAAACCTTCATTTTATTCGTTTTTGTATGATTTTACCTCCTGGATTGGTGCTTTACTACATCTAAGGGTGACATAGCGAATAAGTCGCTTTGGCCCACATAGTTTGTCGGGGTCGCCTTCATCCCACCTTCCGCCACTGCAACATGCCGCGGCACCCAACGTGACTGGCTCAATTACGCCCATATCTCAGAGACATAGGCTATAACTGGCAGCTCAGCAGAGCCACAGACCACCAACGTTAAGTCGTGCTTATTATCACCTCAACTCATGTCACATTTCCCAATACCGGACGCGAACCCCGGCAATATTCCCAGATGCTCGCTTTGGAAATGTCCTATATTGCTGGCTTGAGAGTCTATCCTTACCACCCTCCAGTCATTTTCCTTCGATATTGTTCTGGCATACATTGAATCTCTTGTATCAAAATTCTTATTCTGACTAGAAAACATTCATAACGATGTTCGAGAGATTGAAATATAGTAAATGAGCTTAGAAATTAACGTCTCACTATCAAATTCGTAATAACAATAATTACTATATCATAATTTCTGGGTGCGTGTGGAGCAGTAGTTAGAGGCACCCTACAACGCACACATAGATTCGATCCTCATTCTCATGGCCCACCAAGCTTTCCATCCCTCCGAGGTCGGCAAATTGGTATGAGACTTGTCCGGGAGAATAGCAGCATTGGGTCGATACATCGATAGCCCACCACGTTAAGGTCAGTTATACATTCCATCACCTCCAACGATACTTAATAATGTCGAGTGCATGGCGCATTCCTCAGGGATTGATCAACGCCGGGAGCTTTTTATTTCCTACATTACAACAGCGTTGATACAGCTGCTAGTTGTTACTACACTGCTACTACCATCATTGTTAGGAACCATTAACAGATATTATCCTTATCACCAGATTTCGCATCAGTTTTAACTTGTAACCCAAATCCTGTTCTGCCTGTCTTAATAATTCCATAACGTGCTCAACATTCACGCTCAAGCTTTCGAAAGCGGCTCCCGCTGCAGACTGTTGGGGTGTTTGACTCCTCCACCACTGCCAAACGATTTCTTAGATTGAGAACAAACGAATTGCTCACTCTTAAGTTTCCAAATTGTCATTTTCACTGCTACGTTTACATTTTTTTTTAACTTGAATTGGTTTCCAACGATCTCTCGGAAAACCTAGGTGGAAGAAAGCAAACACGTCATCTCTTCGTAAAAGTTCAGAGCACTTCTGCTATTTGCAGTGTGCATCACCACCAGACCTGGAAAATATTCGCCGATTTCGCTCGAATAGATCGAAATTATATTTTAAAACTCATCATTTTGAGGACTTTTAACAATGAAATTTCTAAGACATTTTTAATGGAATACGTACAAATTTCCATGACATTTCAGACAATGAGCTGTCATTCATCGAATTCATTAGTCACAACGTCGGACTATTCAATAAGTGAAGACGACGTCTATGTATTCTGTAGAATTGCTAGTGGTCCTGTTGACGCAACTAAGTGCCAATTATCCGAAGGGCGACATCCAGCCGTTGAGTCGCAAATAAGGTGCGACCGCGACCCTGGATTTTCTGAACACGAATACTCTGTAGAAGGATTCTACACAGAGATTAGCGATCTGCTGATGTTCAAGCATAATCCAGAATCACAGAAAACTTGCCTAGAAAGAGACGATCACGTATATTACAACTTGTCATCTTTGAGAGAAGAAAAGGAAGCATGCAACTATAATAACTACCCTCTTCTAAATGTGAAGGCGCTGAAAAAACTTAACGAATTACTACCAAAGAAGAAGATGCACACGAAAAGAACCAGGCCTAAACCCCGTAGCATGGATAGTCAGCAGAGCGACATTTCTACGATGACGGTCTTTAGTGCTGGTATGGTGCTTCACCCATTTCATTTGTTCCAGAATGATCTTATTAATCTAATGTCAACGAGCGTTTTTCATTTTATTGTAACACGTCTTCAAATACTTTTCACAAAGGGTGAAAAAATCAAGATAATAGGATGAAAGTACCACCTGTATCACCTGTAGACCCGCTGATCGTCGCGTGACTCGAGCGGATGCCAGTAAAACATCCATTTTTCCCTGTCCCATGCCAGAGTAGTCCAGTGGGTTCAGCTCGCTTTAGGGACTCGTCGAGCATCATATCTTTCTTCTAGGCTTTCCGTGAAGAACTCTGACCATCGTGTGGGTGATCTTCCTGCAGTACGTTTGACACTCTGAGGAATTCAGCCACTAACAGCTGTTGTCCATCGGTTATCATTCATACGCATTACGTGTCCGGCCAACCTTATCTTCGACTATTTGGCGTATAGAACGGCATCTTTGATTTCCGATCGTTGACGTAGATCGGAGCTTCGGATCCCATCCCTTGCTTGTGTGAAACGGGATACTCTTAGCATCGTCCTTTCAACTGCGTGTTCGATAACGCTGAGTGATCTTTCATCCTGCTTAAGTAGCGACCAGGTTTCTGACGCATACGTTAGAGCAGGAATAACCGTTGAGTCGAAAAGGTGGGCACGGAGTCGGATGTTCTCTGTTCTCTTCACTACATCCTCGATGCTCTCGAAAGCTCCCCAAGCCGCTCGTTCCCTTCTGCTCAGCTCTGCAAGTAAGTCGTTCATCATATTGATTTCCCGACCTAGGGAGACATAACTGGAGCATTCGGAGATATTTGTTCCATTAAACGTGTAAGAGGCATGCTAAACCGATCCATTTCTCATGAATATCGTTTTTGTGAGATTTAGTCGAAGACCGATCTTTCCCCACGCTTTACCAAAGTCCGCAAGCATGCGTTCCGCTTCGCTAATGTTTGGTGTTATAAGGACGATGTCATCAGCAAAGCGAAGATGATGTAACTGGCGACCATCGATTTTTACTTCCATATTATCCCAATCCAATGTTCACATGAAGTTCTGGAGGGTGAAACAGAATAATTTTGGCGAGATGCTATCGCCTTGCCTAACCCCTCTTTTGACATCCATGTCAATATCGTTGTAGAATGGTGATATCTTGGTTGTGAAATTTCTGTACAGCTCACGAAGAATCTTTATGTACTGAGTAGGGACTAGTTGACTATCAAGGGCTTCCATGACTGCTTCTATCTCAATTGAATCAAAAGCCTTCTCTAAGTCGATGAAAGTGAGACAGAGCGGTTTTTTGTACTATCGCGATACTTCAATGAGCCTTGTTAACGTGTGAATGTGGTCCATCGTACTAAGTCCCTTTCGAAACCCTGCTTGCTCACATGGCTGCCCTTCTTCCAGTGTTCTGCAAATCCTGTTTAGGATGACTCGAGTCAAAAGTTTGCAGACGACAGACAACAAACAGATTGGGCGATAGTTGTCTATATCGTGTAGGTCGCCCTTCTTGAACAACAACACGGTCTTGCTGGTCTTCCACTGAGTAGGGACCTTGCATTCAGACAGGTAACGTGTGAAGAGCCGAGCCAGTGTGTTTACGAGAACTGGCGGAAGGTTCTTCAGATGTTCGGATCTTATCTTGACCGGACTTGGTGCTGTTCGATTTTTCACCGACGAAATGGCATGTCGGATTTCGGAAGGGGGAACCGGTGGAACAGCATATCCATCCTCTTTCATTTCATAAGACGGGAGATGGACGTGGCTGTCGAAGAGATCTGAGTAGTCATCGTGGATGATTTTCTCCATTGCCCTTCTGGACGCTGTTATTGTTCCCTCTGGGCGTCGGAGTGGAATCGTCTTGGTCTTGTAATTGGCTATATCGTTTTCTTCGTCGATGTTACCAAGAACGACACCTTCCCAACAGCCAACTAATGAGTTGAATAACTCCCAGTATACAGTGGTTTTGGGACTTCGTTTTTTGAATTTGGTGGCTCTTCTTCTTTCTGCCAGAAATGGATCTTGTACGAAGGAGGCGGTGGTCTGATCGCTTGTAGAATTTTGGAATGGAAGCGACATCGGTTAGGAAAACTTTCAGTTTGCTATGATGAGGTCTATTTCGTTATGGTATTCTCCATTGGGAGATTCCCACGTCCATCGTTGACGGTGAGGCTTCTGGAATTGTGAGTTACCATGGATGGTTTTGGTCGCCATGATAAACTCAGAGAGCCGCTCACCCTGTTCGTTCCATTCTAATCCGTGGGTCCCAATGTGACATTCTAGAGACATTCTTCTTGGTCCAGTCTTGGCGTAAAAATCTCCAACGATGACCATGACGAATGTATGGTCTTCGCTGTAGAACTTCTCAAAGTCCATATAGAACGCTTCGGCTTCTTCTTCGTCATAGCTCGACGTCGGCGCATAAACGACCCGGATTGTCAATGCTGGTATTGATCCACATCTCTTTAATTGTACAATTAATAATTGTAATTGTACACGTCCTATTCGCGTTGTAAGTTGTTCGAATCAATGGATGTTTATGGACGAACTCGTGTTGACGAGAACGCCGACACCGCCTACTCCTCTACTGTCGCATGTTCCGAGGAACAGTTCTTCTCCAGTGTCATAGACGGCGTTGAATGGGTGGCGACGTCTCTTCTCCGTCTAGTCCGATGACGTCGTACCTTATTTTTCTCGCTTGCATGAGCAAGTCTTCTATCGAGGACTCGGATGCAAATGTACGTGCATTGTAGGTAAAGATCGTAACCATAGTTCTTCGCCTGGGAGCTCCCATTGGTCCTGAGGGTTTAGTAGCCTGTCCGTATTTGTCATCCCAACGCTGCAAAATTGGGGACTCTTTCGGTGTTAGGGGAATGAAGCCCGTTTTTTTTAGTGTGTTTAGCATTTTGATACCCACGTATAGCTTACTGGGCTCTGAACGTGGGGGCTGGGTATACTCACGGATTGCTTGCTCTCCCAGAGTGGACATGGAGCTTATTTGTTGAAAGCGACTCCTAACCGCCTCCCATCTACTTCCTTGTCACTTGATTGCAGGGTTTTGGCCGAACTGACTCGTAGAATCGATCCGCATAAACTAGAATGCATCTACATACGCTTGCATGAATGCGCCTCGTAAATATGGAATCTATGTGGCAAATCGTTGCAGCAGAAACAAGGAGTCCATCCTCTGGATCCATCTCCGTCTCAGGGAAGCAAAGGTCGTTTTTGGTCATCGATTAACCACCTATCTGCCACCTGGGGACTCGCCACGTAGCCTCACGACCAACCGGTTCGAGATCCTTCATAAGAGGGACTTCCGTGGATAGGACAGAAGTACGGTAATAAAATTGAACCACAAACTTAGATGGTACGTTAGCAGGTATCATGGGGACCCTTGTGCTTCTCGCAATCTTATTGTTGTCGTATGGTCTCTGCTAAGGAAATCGAATTCGTGTGCTAGTTGAACCCGTTTCTCACCATAGACGGCAGCTGTGGGCCTTTGTGGTCGGAACGGCGATTTGTCAAAATCACCACGATCCTTGACGGAGACTTTAGTTTATTTCTAATTGTGATTTGGGATGGAGACATAGTACTCCTTTTTTTGATTTCTTCTTTTCATCTGTGGTGTAGCACCGGTATACATTGAAGTTAGACATCCAGAAACATCCCAAACCACTGCGGTCTAGTAAACCAATGCGGTAAAGTATAAATATGAATGCATATATAGGCATATTGCATGCATATATATATATTTGTTTATTTATACAGCAGTGGGATATTTGAGACACATATGACTCGCAATGTCTCCAACCATTAGAGTGCTCTTTTCGACCATGAACAATAGAAAAATGTCTAGGAAAGGTAGCATTTAGAAAAATGGCACGCTTGCTAATACACTGTTTTTCAAGTACCTCCCTACCGTCGCAATCATGAAAATGCGACGACCACCCAAATTTTCGGCACGATGCAGAATCATGGAAAAGTTTGCTGCGTGCAGTGCAGAGAAGAGGAGCTCAGAAGATATGAAGAGTGTTGGAAAGGTGAAGACGCTAAATACGATTTCCATAACGTCGCTGAACATGAGACCATAGAACTGTATGGTGAGTTGCACTTGTTCGAGTTCCAGATGTGTTTCGAACGGTCAGTATTGGGTGTGTCGTGCGATTCGCACCTCTCCTGCTCTGTTAACCCGTTCGTGACAAAGCTGTTTGGTTGGTGACTGAAGGTAATTTCTCAATCAGAAGTGTATAAAGTGTTTCAGGAGTTCGAAACTCTGTAGATTTATGGAAGAGACTTTGCTCAATCGCTTTAATCGCATATACTTTTTAAAATAAAGTCCTTTCAAATTTAAATATGTTCAGAACCAAAGCTTTCAGTAAGTTGAGAACATAATTTCTGGCCGGGTAGATCGCAGCCAAGTTGTCCTTTCCAAGCTCTGAACAAAGCGAAATCCGCCGAAACGTCAGCATTACAGTCAATAAAGAATAAAGTAACACTTCGTGTTTGCTCAACAAGAGTGTAGAGAATTATTTAATCAGTCCCGAGGTTAGCAGAAACTCGGTCTTGGTAATTTAAATTTTTAATGTTTTCAAACCGATACCGGCAGCTGCAAATATAGACGATACGTTGGGAAACATCAGGTTGTCGCATATGGCGAAACCCAGCTTGTTAAATTGCTTTCATTTTGAAAATACGAGTATTTAGCACTCTCGCGAGGAGTGACACCTATAGGTGTCACAATGGATTTGCGGGAGTGGTCGGCGAGACACCTATAGGCCCCATTTTCTTTTCGGTGGCCTATTTCAACACATCGGACTATTTTCCGAAATTTTTTTTACCAATTGGTAGCTTGTAGAAAACGGATGTTTTTGTTTAGCATTGGTCGGAAAAAGCTCTATTCTGCATTTGAAGGTATATAAAAACACCGTTTTCTGAAAGGCTTCACTAACGAAGAAATTGGTGTTAATCGACTACTCTTTCAATTCTTATCGCTTTAGTTCTTTCTTCTATTCAATTCTTTAGTTATCGCATAGAGGATGTTGGTAAAAAAATATACTCAAATAGAGACCTATAAGTTGCAAAAGACTCAATGCTTAGAATCATATGTTTGTATGATGTGTCGTAGCGTCATATAGTAGATAGCAGAAAAAAATGTCATTCATATCCATAGCTCGATAGAGCAGAGTCTTTCTGGCACCAACTTATGTGCACAACCCAAACAGTCCCCTAGTTATCGACAAATTATTGTTTATTTTCGAAAAACCGGTATGTCCACGAACGCTGCAAATTAGGCGTCATACATTCCGTAACAGACCCGAGATTAGGTATCGTCGCGAGAGTGCTAAACGAAAAACAAGCGAAAGAACATCGTTTAATATGTCCTAGAAAATCAGAATTTCACTTTGGATTAATAAAAAGACTTGCACCATGTAGGCAAATATCTGTAGATGTCCATATTTTTTGTTGCAATTAATAAAATTCACTATATCCTACGACATTTGATTGAAAATTCTAACCATTATATTCGGGTCGTATGACTCCTATAGAGGTCACGCAGTGGAGTAACCGTTAGGAAACTCGATTTTAACCATTTCGATTTCATATACATCTATACAAGAGGAATTGCTATATTGGAGTTCCAGATAGAAAACAACACAAAGCTAACCAATAACATATATAGTAAGTGTACTTCGAAGTAAATCAACAGATTGACAGGTCGCCTAATACGATCAGCAATCATCGAGTTACGATCAGGATCGAACGGGCTAAAACGTGCTCTTCGATTACAGCAAAAAATTGAAGATATTCTGCAACTGCAGACGGACATTGACTTGACCTCCACAGCTGACATATTCGAGAAAGCTGTTGAACAGTTCGGTAAGTATACCGCTGATGTTTCAGGTGGATAGTGTTAAAAAATTCTCCCAGATAGTTTCATCTCTACACAAGTTTTATCTCTCCACAAATATTTGCGCAGCTGACTTTCTACTCAGCTTTGTGAACCACCATAAAGTCTGCTCATAGCTAATCGCAGAGAAGAATTTTGACATGGCATAATCATACCTCCAGCTGTAGTTATTACCGAATTCTGTTTTGCCAAGTCATCTGAGATATTTTGAAGATTCTGTATGTTTAAATATTTCTGAAAGTTACTTTTTTCCAGATGTTCTTAAAGGGGCTACTGTAGAAAAAAAGGAGTTTGTGATTAAAAAAAACCTTGCCCCAATAGGCAATGCTAGTCCAGAAGTACAATTTTGGTGAACTTCTAAAATGACCTTAACGAAAAACATTTTTTGGTACTACTTACAGATTATAGATTTTTCTGTTGTAACAAGATCTTTTTCACGACAATGAAGCTAAATCTCATAAATTACACTATTTTCTCATAACTATTCTCACGACTCTGAAAAAGCTAAAAATCCTTATTTTTTAATCTCTATAAAAGTAGTTTCTAGAGATACAATAATCACTCCATGCTCATGTAATGAATTAGGCCTAGCGGACAATTTTCAGGAGATCTGATAGAGCGACGCCTCAGAGCAATCAACGACGTATCACCATCCAGCTATCAGAAACTTACCAGCAAACTTTGTTACATCCAAAGCACAGCACGCCGACAGAACTCGTCCTTTATTCATTTGAGCTCGGTGCGGAACGAGCTTCGGAAGGTCTGGGGTTTATTGTGGGGCTTGGCAGTATCCATACTGTAACCCCCGTTTTTCTTTCATCAGTGTCAGCTGGGAACTCTTTTATGCACTTAGAACCTATTTTTAACGTCACTATGCATCATTTTTTTACGCATGTACTGTGAATTTTTCTATTCTTAAATAAATCCTTATCTATAAAGTATTTATGTTTCCGGTGCACTAGAAATCGACCAAAAGCAATTCGTTTAAGATCAGGTATCTACCATACATTGAAACCATTTACAGAGAATATTTTCACACGGGATGTGATCAACAGGAATTTGTATTTCCGGACCATTATGTCACACTTTTATAGAATTTAACAGCCTGGTGTATAATCGGCGCATGTGGCTTAGTGGTTGGACGCGCCACTGCGACACACACGTGGAATCGATTCCTGCGCCCATGTCCCACCAAGCCCTCCATCCCTCCGGGGTCGGCAAACTGGTACCAGACTTGTCTTAGTGGATAGCAGCACTGGCTCGATACATCGGTAGACCACCGCGGGTAATTGTAAGGGCCAGTTATGCGTTCAGTTACTTCCAACGATGCGTAATGAAGTCGAATGCATGGCGCATCCCTCAGGGATTGATCAACGCCGGGAGCTTCATCCTTTATCCTTCAATGTCGCACTTATTAACCGTAATTTTGTCTCAAATTACGATGTTAATGATGATGATAAGATGATTTAATCGATTCTAGGCTCTTGAACCGTACAGTCGTCAGTGCTATTACTTCCATGTAGAACTCTCATCAATACAGTTGTGCAGAAAATGACTACAGAACGCCTCGATTTAGTGCAATATTTAATCTATCATGTCTATTTCACCTACAATGTAGAATTTCATAATGGCTTTGGTTCCCTATCTATTGAATATGCATTCAATTACTTCCAACGATGCGTAATGAAGTCGAATGCATGGCGCATCCCTCAGGGATTGATCAACGCCGGGAGCTTCATCCTTTATCCTTCAATGTCGCACTTATTAACCGTAATTTTGTCTCAAATTACGATGTTAATGATGATGATAAGATGATTTAATCGATTCTAGGCTCTTGAACCGTACAGTCGTCAGTGCTATTACTTCCATGTAGAACTCTCATCAATACAGTTGTGCAGAAAATGACTACAGAACGCCTCGATTTAGTGCAATATTTAATCTATCATGTCTATTTCACCTACAATGTAGAATTTCATAATGGCTTTGGTTCCCTATCTATTGAGAAACTGGATGCAACAATGCTGTGTACAACACTTACCGGTGGCAGTTAGTGGAATAACAAATTTACATTTTGCTCGCGATTCAACACTTAGAGAACGATGGAGCTTTTGGTTAGTCCGCGAGTAGAATGAACGAATATTTGCAACCCCTTTTAGATCCCTAGACTGTCCAGTGATCCGTGTTTCATGAAAGTTTCACCTCCATAAGCTGGCCTCAACAACTGTGTAAACGCCAGAAACACATCAGCTCAATACACATGGATACAGTTCGTTAATTTACATCACTAGTTGCTTATATAACTCGAACCTAAATAACGAGCGGCTCCAAGCACTTTTTCCACCAGTTTCGCTCTTCTGCGATAGGTATCCATAAATATGATCGAGTTTGTTTGTCGTTGTCGTTGTCTTTTGGACTTCAAATTGTCGTCTTTTCTCCTGACAACCATTTTAAATGTTTTTTTAGCATCCTAAAGCGAATGTCAGGACCGACCACCTTCCTGGTATCAAACTAGTCGCATGGTGGGAAATTTTTCTCTGATCCATAAGCGCGACGACTGCCTGTAGTGGTGACGACCCGTGGAAGACTGTGGATAGGCTCACCTCGGGACTCCGAGGAAACCTTATAGCTAAATCAACAAAACATCGAAGAAGTGGAAATTACCATGGGGCCCACAAAACCACTGAAAACGGGCCATCAAGTATCCAAGTAAATATATTTCGGTATTTCTTCATCTGTACGATATATATGCATTCCATGCGATAATAATGATTCATGCTAGTGATTGAAAATGAAATAGCAATCAATTACAAGTCGAAGGTTGAAGCTTACATCCATCACACAATGGACGGTGCAGGTTTTCCGATAACTCTGGGTAACTTTTCGGTTACTATAGCAGTAGAAGGGGGAAGGCTTAACACGATTCTACAAGTTGCCTATTCCTTCGCCACACTTGCCCTTTGTTCTATTGTTATAGTCACTAATTAATATATCTTTAGCCTGTGTTCTGATTAGGCTTTGTTCTACTGCATTAAATAAATGTAAGTCACTAGTATTACTATTTACTACAGGCTGCTTTATAATCCATTTTTTTGCGAAGTATCCGGCTTTTTTCGTTATCGTGATTCTCACAATTTATCACCGTCTTCCGCTTACTGACATTTTCTGTGTCTTAAATATCTTCACATTCATGTGACTGATGTAGCCTTTCCTCTACCTTACAATGGGCCACCTCGTTTACCATTCCTTATGACTTTTATTGGTCAACGATCGGATTTCATTAAGCTTAACCAAGTCAGGCTACCTGCTCGTGATCTCGGTAGACGAGTCCACCACACGAGTATTACAGGGTTGTTATGGTTATTCAATTGTTGATTGTCTACAGTTGGTTGCATTTGAGAAACGATTATTTGTTTGCTATACAATTCGTGAAGTTAATGTTTCCATACCCCTGTAATTGTATAGTATTTACTTGTTCTGTTCCCAAGTTCTGGCGGATAAGCTAGGTGAGTTTCCCTGCAGAAGATCGATTCCTCCCTGCTGGAGTGGACTATATTCCCCCACATGTGCCACCATCTGCGTAAAGAACTTGGATGCCTCGATATTGCTGGAATGCAACTCCACCTCGAAATGGCACCCTTCTAAAAGCCATCAGTTTGAAATATTTATCCGTTCTGATAAATTATTTAAATAATAGATAAATTATCTGTGACTCGAATCCGTTCAGCTCAACCAGGTTCCAATCATTGTAGAAGACTAATCTGGTAGATTTTAGAAGTTTTGGACTGTAAAATGTATGCTTTTGAGCATACTTTGGAAACATCACAGCACAGTATGACTCTCATGATGAAGGCAAAATCCTCAAGCAGCAGCTGAAACGCTCGAAATGTTCGAGAACCACTATGGACGATGAGTGCGAGAAAAACGAACCGTGTGCAAGAAATGCTGGGATCCTCACAGTAGATGTGATGTAGAATGAAAAAAAGATGACATAAATCACATCGATGAACGCCCTACTTTTTGATGACCAACTAGAAATAACTTGTAATTCTGCTGCCCTCAGCTACATATCTACAATGGGGTACTTAGTTAGATACTTGGATGGCCCGTTTTCACTGCTAGTGCGAACCCCAGCATAATTTGCGTTTGTTTATATAGCCACTGTACTCCCCAGGAGTCCCGAGATCAGCTCAGCCAAGGTGCTCCAAATCGTCATCACCACAGGGGCAGTCTCCGCACTTGTGAATCAGAGGGATTTTCTACCGCGCGACTGGTTCGATACTAGGATGGTGGTGATTCCTGATATTGGCTTACTCTTAGCTGAACTTCCTAACGGAAACGCCGGACCCGTTAGCTTGGGAGACCCTGCTAGGGGTGAATCCTACGCTGTACGTCACAACCCGACACGCAAAAACACGTCCCAGCCACGATGAAGCGATACCCCATTGAGAGGCTACAAGTGAATCCTACAATTGAATGACATATATAAAAATCTTCTCGGTGGTTCGTTACCATATATAGAGGCGATGTGTCTCGGTGTGGCATTTTAGAGTGTATGCTCGAGAGATAAACATGTTTGAAAACGTGTTTTTTTCTAAATTTTTAAGTGTGGAGAAAGCCTTTCTAGTCTGATCCCTAATACCTTGGTCCGCTTTGGATTAGTTATCGAATGAATACATAAAGTGAGACCAGAAAGTTCTTTAATCCATTGAATTGAGAACGGACAGTATCCTCCTGGATGGTCCACTCAAGCAGCTCTGATATATAGGTCCAAATCGTCCGTTGGTTGTTAAGGCAGTAGCGAATGTATATCGTAAAAGGTGATCGCGTAGTCGGGCACTCTTTACACTGTCCCTTAGGTCCTCGACTCTCATGAAATTTCTCAAAGCCGATGCTTAGTCCCGTTGCGCTTCGAGGCCAAATGTTGTCCATTATGTTAGTCCCTTGATCCAGACACACAAAGGATAAAGGATAAAGCTCTTGGTGTCAATCTAGCTTTCGGAAATATTCATTCCGTCAAGTGTAAATGACCCATCAGAAACAAACCTATCTCTGCTATAATATGGATTGAAAGTGCTGTGAATAGGTAACGGTGGATATCTAACTTACTCTTTCAGCTCAGGGCCTAAGTTATCTTTGGATATACCAAAAGAGCAACGTATTCATCGAGGCTGGACATACCTCATAAAGAAAAATGCATCACATTAACCACTCGTCATTAGCTTCTGCATCGTCTCTGCGCACTCGAACAATGTTGTCCGACATGTCGGACCTATATTACATTGTTTAGTTCACTGTTGATAGAACTAGCTGAGAGACAGGCGAAACAAAGGATCCGCATGGTGTGGTGGTGAACGCGTTAGCCCCCCAAAGGGTAATAGTGCGTTCGTTCCCCGCTACATACCCTTGCGGGCCGGAGTTTTGTAAATATCTCAGCATCATTGTGTTTATATCACATATATTACCCTGCCGTAAAAAATTGTATTAGGCAGCTAACAAAAGGTTTACAGTGTTCGTTTTTACTACATTATTTTATACGATCTGTCTTTCACATCTACTGTGTGAATCGCAACATTTCATACATTCGATGCGATTCCTTGCATTCATTATCATCGATTATTTTACGTTATTCGCCAATTCAAGGAATAAAAATATCTCTGGGCCAGTTGGTCTAAGAACGTATTGAATTAATCCAACGGTCATCAGCATTCACTTTTTCCTTTGACCACTACAAACCTCCATCTAGGCCTGAGATGGAAAATCGTCCTTCCCCTCACGCCGCCGCCTCGTCGTTCGTCAGGAGGGCGCGAAACGCACGCTGGGCCGCCAAGAGTGGTGGCCGAGTTTCCCGCCGCAAGCCGTTTTTTCTCACGCAGACGATTTGAAGGAATCATTTCTATTGCAGAGTATCGTATATAGACACGGGTGATATCCCTCTGGATTCTCTGGCTTCTTCATAGATATGTCTTTCCATCAGTCGGTTGTTATCTCTCTTATGTGTCCCTGGAAACTAGCAACGCTATGGGATTCTCTCCAAAGAGCCTCTTTCCTCATACGAAGTTTACCAGTATGTTTGGTAAGGCTTGGGAGAGCTGAAATTCCTACTTCTTTGGTTTCTTTGAAGGCGGGATCGAGGTGATTTTCGTGATCAGTTAAGGTGGTTCGATTGTTATTCCACTCCTTCGCCATTGCTTTCTAATGCTTTTCTCTTCATTCTTTGGTGGTTTGTTGTTTCAGACTTGCTAGTATATAATCCCTACGTTCGATCAAGTCTCAGTCCGTTTCTCTTACTTCAAAGTACCGCCTAGGATTTTCTTACTGAGATGGTAATTTTGTTTCTAACCGGTTGCTATAGTTCGTATTCAACAAGGTAGTCAGCTTCCTTGTAAATTTATCATACTGACGTTCCCCTTCTATTCTTCTCAGGCTTTCCTTGGATTTGGCCAGTCTGCCGACATTACAATAAGACTGAATGACGAGGAGTCACGGAAGGTTTGCTTTCTTTCGAATAAATTCGGGTTATCTACTTCCTATTCAGTACCTACGTTTTGTTGCCTGCTTATGTTCAGAACTTAGTTATTATGTTTTAAGACGGCCAAAATTCGTGGAGAAGATGGCCATCAGGAAACTCATTATTTGTTCTACGATGGTGAAACGATTTCTGGCACTGTACACATCGCGCTAAAGAAACCGAATCAGAAACTCGACCATCAAGGCATTCGGATCGAATTCATTGGACAGATTGGTAAGCCTGATATGCTTTGTTGTTGCTTTTGCTTTTTTCATGCTGTTTTTGCTCTAGAGGTATACTATGATCGTGGGAACCAGCATGACTTTATTTCCCTAACGAAGGATCTCGCGAGGCCAGGGGAGTTGACTCAAAATTCTTCGTTCAGCTTCGAGTTCCAGAATGTAGAGAAACCTTACGAGTCTTACATGGGCATCAATGTTAAACTTAGGTATGTGAATTTCTGGTGTTTTTCCAAGCCTTTCGTTGCACTTCCATTGTACTTATCCCAGAAATCGGCTTCAGCAATGTTTTATAGGTACTTTCTCCGTGTGACTATTATTCGGCGGATAACAGACATCACGAGAGAGATGGATCTCATAGTTCACACCCTTAGTAGTTATCCTGATGCAGACGTCAATCTTAAAATGGATGTATGTTTATTCGATTCTTGTCTTGTTCAAGTTTTATGGCCCCACCCTCGCACAAAAGGACTACAGTGAAGGTAGCAGGTTTGGAGAGATGCATCTGAACTAAAATTATGAAGGCTAAGTTTAAGATTCCTGCTTTTCATTTTACTGCCTATTCTTCTTTAGTATCAAGGTGTTATGTGAAATGTAGCCATGATAATGCTGAGGTATTTGCAAAACTCCGGACCGCTGGTGTCAGCGGTGAGGATGGAACAGAGTATTACGCTTTCTACCTGAAACGAAAGGCTCACTGGTGTGACGGTGAACGCGTTAGCCTCCAGGAAGGATGTTTGGTCTCCGACGGAAACATGATAGGTCCGAAGTTTTGCAAATAGTTTAGCATCATTATGGCTAAGTGTGCTGTCCTAGTTCTGCTTTGTAAATGGCTGAAATTGTTGGTGCTATCGTAGCAGAGGGATAGTGGTCGCTTATTTGGAACTGGTTGCTTGTCGTGAGTGTCAGGCTATCCTTGAAAGTTCAATGAGTACAAAACGGAATTTCTGTGCCACAAAGTTTTTTTCATTCATTTTCTTTTTAGGTTGGAATTGAAGACTGTCTTCACATCGAATTTGAGTACAATAAGAGCAGGTTCGTAAATTCTTATCCCATGGTGCATTGGAATTTCAGTAGTCCCTAGATTTCATATTTGAAGCATTTTTTTAAAATATTTTCACTATTTCAAAAAGGTGCTAACCTATAACGAGTCTAAACGTGTTGAATTTCAGTTAGTCTTTTGAATTTAGAATTTGAAGCATTGTTTCGTTGTTAGTAAGGGTCACTCACAGTTTAAAACGAAGACTACCTCGTTTCTTTAATGTTTAGATTACGTGGGTGCTAAATCATAGCTCTTCCATGTTTTTTTTTTTCAACTGAGGTCACATTGGTATGGTTTTCTCTTGCATCACTTTTATCCATTTAGATACCATCTCCAAGATGTGATTGTGGGGAAAATATATTTCGTGCTGGTCCGTATCAAAATTAAACACATGGAAATTGCAATAATAAAGTCGGAAACAGTGGGTTCTGGCCCGAACGCTGCCAAGGAAACTGATCCGGTAGCAAAATTCGAGATCATGGATGGTGCTCCTGTCAGAGGTGTGATCTACTACAGCAATTCTTTTTAAGTACAACAAATTGATAGCCTGAGAAGACCGTGTAGTTCTGAATTTTTAAGGCGAATCCATCCCAATCCGTCTTTTTCTCGGTGGTCATGACCTTGCTCCTACGATGCGTGACGTTAGCAAGAAGTTTTCTGTTAGATATCTTCTTAACCTTGTCTTGGTCGATGAGGAGGATCGGCGATACTTCAAACAACAGGTGAGCTCCTGCTGTCGCTTTGTTAAATCTTTGTCGTTTTTTTTTAAAGCAAATTCAAAGAGAAAACAAGTTTTTAGCACAATGTATTCTTCTAGGAAATAACATTATGGCGTAAGGCCGATAAACAAATCAGAAAAACGGATCCCATCTGTAATGTGATGAGCACGAATGGAAGAGAAGAAAGTATAAAGGTGAATTCGATGGACGGTAATGAAAATGGTCAGGATTCAGCAAATGACGATCAGTAGTGGGAAAGATTTTCTTTGGTTTCAAAATAATTTGATATTACATCTAATTCAGACAACTTGAACTCTCTCAGTCCATATCAGACACTCCATGCAAGCTACTCGATGTTTTGTTTTAAGTCAAAATATCTTGTTTTCATATCTTCTCTTTGTTCTTCGAATCTTTGGTAGTAACGTTTCTTGTTTGCATTCTTTTATGATGTTAGAAATTCCAGTCTGACTTTTTCGAAGTAATCATTTTCTCATCGAAGTTAGTTATCAGAACTTATCAGTAATTGAAGTCATTTCCATCTTTATTATTTGTCAAGTCTACACTTCGTTTAAACCTATGGATCTTTGATTCACACTGGATTGAAGTATGGAAGTCCAAAGGTCTAGTTGTACAGTCATTGATAAGAGTGAACGACAGTATTTGTCGTCCTGGTTACAACTAAATGTAGCTCTATTTACGTTCTGTGATACGTATGATTTTGGTGATAAAATTTACTTCCATTGCTTTCTATTTTTTGAGTTGTTAGTTCAGAGAGAATACATTGCTTGAGTTTCGCTTTTTACTGTAAAGTGTTTCGATTAAGACTTAGTAAGCAGGCAGTTTTAGTAAAGTGTAAGGAGTTTGTGTAATTGGTAGACACCGTGATATATCGCTTCACAATATTTTTGCAAGGAAACGTTTTTACAGATCCGATTTCCATATTTGCTTTTAATGAAACATAAAGGGAGAACACAAGAATTCTTATGGTTTTATTCTTTATTTTGGATGTAGTTGTGAAGATTGGAGGTTTTGCCTTCCATTAGCCATATGTGTACCTCTCAATCGTTTACCACCTCATCATGGCTGGGAGGTGTTTCTGAGTGTCGGGTTGCATTGTACAGTGAGTGTACTCATTCCTGCCAGCAGGGTCTTTCACTGAGAAGTTCGGCGTTTCCATCAGGAAGCCCAGCTAAGGATAAACCAATACCAGGATGGTGGTGGAACCAGGATCCACCACCATCCTGGTATCAAACTGTATCAAATGGTGGCAAATCTCTCTCTGTTATACTACAAGAGCGACGACTGCTTGGAGTGGTGACCACTTGTGGCAGTCTGGCTAGGCTAACCTCGGAACCACAATGGCTATGCCGGCAAAATTCCGAGGCAACGGAAGTTACGCTGGTACCCGCACAACTAGTGAGGACGGTCCGTCTAAGCATCTAACTAGTATTACTCATACAGGTTTTGTTATACGTCCAAAGGCAACCTTTTCGTTGCCAATCATGTATTTAGAGATTGGATTCCTCGTGAACGTTGATGATTTGGGGTGTTGCTAGGTTTTAACACCACTGCTAATCTTGGGATTTGCTTTCATGTTTGTGGTTTTTCCTTCTACTTGTACATATATTTGCATACGGAACGTGTTCGTCTAGAAGTTTTAGTACCAGGTGAATGGTGTGGTTTGTTTTCCAATTCCAACTCATATGGCGTGTTTTTTAGTTGAATTTGTTTTAATCTGTAGCCTTACTCAAAACGTAGTATAGGTTGGTCTGTTACTGTATATAGCTTCGCATTATTTGTAATTGTTAATGGGGTGTTAGTAAGGGACGCGTGTAGCGCAGTGGTCCGAAGTGCCCTCCAATACACGTGAGATCAATCCTAGGGGCCCAGGCCCACTAAGCGCTCCACCCTTCTAGAGTCGACATATTGGTTCCAGACATATCTGGGAGGATAGCAGCACTAACTTGATACATCGATAGGCCACTGCAAGTGATGGCATAGGCCAAATATGCATTCGATCACCTCCGACGATGCTTAATGAAGTAGAATGCATGATGCACCACTCAGAGATTGATAAATGTCGAGAGCTTTATCCTTTTTACGTAGGAGAAGAGAACCGTTTTACAAACATCTTTTCCACTGAATCGCTTTTTCGACGTAGGGTGGGTATTTTGTCTGTGAGAATTGCTTATGCATGTGGTATTTGCAATGGTTTCACATGAATAGACCAGACTCTAAGAAGAAATCACCAGTTTTTTTCTTCTTTATCCTTTGACGGTTCACGCAGCGATCAGTTTTTGAGTGTGCAAATATTGAATCCACTGACATACAACATCATGGTAACTTTTTGAACCCGTAGTTTGTAGTTCTCGATATTCTTGTTGTTCAAACACGAGGTGTTAGTTTATTCTTTATTTCGTTAAAGCTGAAGTTTTAGCAGTAGTGCCTCCACAGCCTGAAAGGGTAGCTTATAGTGTTTTAGTTTTCTAGTTTGTACTAGAATTCAAATTCAAAGCCTATGCTGACATTAAGATAATGGCATGACATATAGATTGATGTTGTGGATTGAAATATCTGGGCAGGTAAAATAGCTTTTTTTGTCGCCAATATATCGTCGTACAGTTATTTATTGAGCTTTAGTGTTCTTTCAGTTTGTAAACTAATATCCTCTACCCTTTCAAGTGTAATGGTCTTGTACTCGCTATTTCTAGTCCTTGGCGTAGGTTGTAGAGTGAGTGATTCGATTTCAGTACATCACTTTTGAATCGAATGATTCCACTTGACTTTAGTGAACACTCTATGTCATCTGTTTAGCATATATTCAGTGACCGGATAGATAGAAAACTGGATGAGAGACAGGCGAAAGGAAGGACCCGCTTGATATAATGATGAACGCGTTAGCCACCTGAAAGGGTGATAGCGTGTTCTTCCCCACCGCAGACACCTACAGTCCGGAGTTTTGCAAATATCTCATCATCTATAACGATGCTGAGATATTTGCAAAACTCTGGACCGCAGGTGTCTATGGTGGTGAACGAACGCGCTATTGTCCTTTCCGGGGAGTAGCTCCTTGACCACCACACCATGCGGGTCCTTCGTTTCGCCTGTCTCTCAGCTATTTCTATCGATCTCTGCCATCAGCTATCACCCGTCAGCGGAATTGAGTTTTGCAAATATCTCAGCATCGTTGTAGTTATATTTCGCATTATAACCTGCAATTAAAAATAGTAGGCAGTAAATAAAACGGTTAAGGTATCTCATCATCGTTATGGTTATATTGCGCATAATATCGTGCTATGAAAAATTGTAATCGGCAGCAAATAAAAGTCAGCATAGTGACTGGATTGTAATTTGAGTAGCTGAAGATTCGGATTAGACAACTGTTTTGAAGATTGCTTTGACTATTGTTGACCGTAGGTATTTGTGGAGCGAGCGGAGCTGAGTAGTCCCACTTCACGCCAACGATGTGTCACTGGTTTTTTGAGTCACGCGATCCGCAATGTCCCTCAAAACGGTCTTTGACTCCGTTACAAACATTGTTGAAATGTATCTGTGTAGGGCAGTGTTTTGTGTGTTAGCAAAATTCTGCTAATTTCGTTGTGTTAATGCTCCTGCTACTTCAGATGTTCTTTCTAAAGAAAGGCAAAGAGCGGGTTCATACGACTGGTAGTCACGGACAAAAGCCACCACTTCCTTCGAAGCGTTCTCATTTCACTACGGGCGATGGCGAATCAGATTTGAATATTGTAGAACAGAGAGATGTTCATGTTGAGGCAACGGATTCCATTTACGATATTCCGAAGTCTAAGCTTTTCGTAGAGGATGTTGGTGCTTCGGAGGCACATATCGATAAAGGTACGTTTCTCACCACATTCATCACAATAATTTTTTCATTTTTTTTTAAAAGAATCTTAGAACATTTTGCCGGCTTAGGTATTTTTTGTGTCTAGTCACGTTTTGTTACTCGCTTTTAGTGAAAGGGTTTTGTAGTTTTATGATTACTGAGTGTGTAGGACTCCTATTTTTTTTTATTTTCAAAGTTGATATTTTATATTGGAATTCGCGTGTGGCCCAGTGTTCGGAGTCGCCCGGCAATACACATGGGATCGATTTCCGCGCCACGGCCCACCAAGCCCTCCATCCCTTCGGGATCGGCAAATTGTTACCAGATTTGTCTGGAAGGATAGAAGCACATTGGCTCGATACATCGCTAGGCTACCGCGAGTCATTGTAAAGGACAGATGTGCAATCAGTTTATTCCAACGATGCTTAGTGAAGTGGAATAGAATACAAGGCTGTTCCCTCAAGGATTAATTAACGCCGAGAGCAGTTCCCAGGTTCGACTTTCTATTAACCTCGGCATTGGAATATGATTGCGTAGTTTTCTTGTTCAGCAATCGCGAGGTTGTTATACAGCATACATTTACTTCCATAGAAAAAGTACGCAATACAATACAACACAACGGTAGCTGACGTTTCGGCAGTATCGCCTTCTTCAGAGCCTGGAAGGATATATTGATACACAATTGAATATTCTTCGTCGTCAATTAGTTCGTAACCGCTTGTATGACAGCCTATGTGAAACAGCAAACTGCGTAATTTGCCCTTCCGGCAGGGACGGTGTTTGCATGAGTTCATGCACGATATGCCTGATCTCTTGCAAGGATTGCGGAGATGAATATATTGGCGAAACGGGCAGACCCTTGTGTATCCGTATAAAAGAACACCTAGATGGCAAACGAAAAGTAGGACAAAGTACCCCACTAGACACGCATAGGATACAAAAGCATAGCGGAAACGATTTTGAAGTTAAAGTCAATATCCTCGCACAGGAAACAGACACCAACGCGCAAACTCCTAGAGGCTTTTTGGATAAATGCCAAAAATCCGGCAATGAATAGCAGGGAGGAATGCCCTGAGGTTACACGAGACCTGGCCCGTATCTTTGGATCAATTTCTGATGTGGGGTGGCGCAGTCATCAACCATATGCGAGTATAATCAGCTGTTCTAACCTTCCTCATTGGAAGTCATGTAAAAAAAGCGGTGAGTTTTTCGAGAAGCTGTTGATCATGTAACTGCCATAAAGTTTTTCGTCTTACTGTAAGTGTTATTGAAGTGTTTGGCCTAATAAATTGTATATCAGCACACCCTTTCAGGCTCTGAAGAAGGCGGTACTGCCAAAACGTCAGCTACTGTTGTGTTGCATTGTATTGTGTGCTTTTCTATGGAAGTAAATGTATGCTGTATAACAACCTCGCGATTCCTGAACAAGAAAACTACGCATTCATCACGCCGAGAGCTTTATCCTTTTTATATTGCAATTCCGGAAGTACACAGCTTAGATGACATCTTGGCCTGCACACATTTTCTCCTCATCTTTGGAGTTTTCAAATGGGCCTGTACAAAATCTTTGCTGTTACGAGGCTACTTACTTTGCTGAAACGGCTGGGAAACCTGCTTGACAGTCTGAGATCTAAGTAGTCGATGAGCGGATTTCGTTTTGCGGCATTTAATGGTTGAACTTCTTTTCTTATTATTGCACCATTTCCCGCCCATAAAGTCGTTCCTCGAGTTATAGGTGTCTTTTGAATTAGAGACCTGTAATGTTTTTCATATACATTTACAGTATGCAACTGTTTTTTACATTTGCCTCATTCTTTTTATCCTTGCCTAGCGCACTAGGATTAGCTTCAGTGGAGTGACTGCCGATAGTGAGCGTTAACCTTTTGTCTCAAGGAAGAGCTGTTGGCAATTGCCACTTTGTTGTAGTTACAAGCGGTATGCTTAGAAAGCAGCTGTGATTAAGGGAACAAGTAATTGCTATTTTTAAAACACCAAACGGTTTTTCCTGTTTAGACGATGTGCTGGGGCCATCGGTGAAAGGGTTTAATTCACCTAAGGACTTCAATATTCAGGTTAGTTTACTATTCTACATAATAAATCACATGTTATCATTGCGCATTTATTATAAAAATGGGTTTATGTAGCACAGTGTTCGGAGGCGTCCTGCAATACACATGGGATCAATCCCCGCACCCTTCCCACCAATCCTATCCCTCCATGGTTGGCATCTTGTATGGGAGAATAGTAACATTGGCTCGATACATGTATAGGCGACCGTGAGTTATTATGGAGGCCAGATATGCATTCAATCATCACCAACGGTGCCTAATGAATTGAAATGTATGACACATCCCTCAGGGGGTTGATCAAAGCCGATAGCTTTATCCTTTATTCTTTAATTTAAAAAAAAACAACTGCCATGTGATAGATTCATACAATTCTGACTGTGAATGTAAAATCAGTCATTCTTGCGGTACAGTGTATTGTGTTGTTATTTCATCTCTTAACAAAATTTCTTTAGGGCCTTACCCTACCTGCGTTAGCTGCTGTACAAGTCAAAATCCGTACTTTGGTGTTGCACAAATGTGTTACAGGTGTGTTTCTTCCTCATTTCACGTAACTTTTTGGCGCGTCTAGAATGTCCCGTTAACTGATCTACCGTTTTGCTTCACGTGTTTCATGTCATATGAACTTCTTCTTCTTCTTCATTGCTTCATAGTCTTAGAGCTCGGTGCTCTGGTTTTTATGTTTATTCTGATTTTAAAAAAAAAAGGTAGACGAATGATGTAGTAGCTCTGAATTGTTTATGATTCGAAAATCCGAAATTCTGGTATAAATTTGTGACGTTTCAGGTGATTTCGGGTTCTCAATACGTCGTGTACAGTTTTCATCCAACAAACGAGGTGGAGTCCGAACAGTAGTGTTTGCAGAGCCTTCGGAGGTGCAGGCAGGTCCACCGCGTCCCGACGACTTAAAGTTGGCAGTTTTCTTTTTTTTCAGTTTTCTTGGGTTTTTTACCGTTTAAGATTTTGCCGTATGATTAATTAAGTTTCATTTTTTATATTTAAAGTTTCTTTCAAATGACGGTGACGAGCAACAGTCAGCATGGTCAATTTATACTAAGCTGACCCATATTAGACGTGTTCCGCTACGATTTAGTGGCAAAGATTTTTATATAGTTGTCAAGATGCTTTTAAAAAACGATAATCCGTTGACAAGAGGTTCAGCATGAAGTTCTTGATGAACCCTCTGGATGGAACACATTGTCGGAGTCGAACCCACTCACATTGTACAGCATTAGTTGTGTAGCGTACCTTGATGGGTTGTGGAAGTAGATTTTTTTTCTTTGATCAATTTTGGGATATCCGCTGCAGTTATTGTAGGATTTCATCGGTTTCATGGCAGTTCCACTGTGCTATGATAGGGTTGGCACCCATTATGAAGCTTTATTACATTTCTTTCTTAAAAATTGCTACTGGCTATGGAAGTGTGAGTGCTGACTCTACCGAAAGCTCTCGATTTTTTTTTCGGTGAGGATCTCTGATTCTTGGCTTTAGTTCGTGGTCGTAGACTTCTGATAGGCATAAACGATTTTGTGCATCACGAAGACTCATATCTCCGTTGCGAAACCTTGTAAGCCGTCTATATATTGTACATTTTGGAATATTTTCGTATCTTATGTTTTAACGCTATTTCGCCTTGTTGTCGTTGCTTTCTGGACAATGGTCCGTTTAATACGAAGGGATCGTTTCCCGTACCCGTGCCCCGCAATGGCTTTCGTCCCTCCTGGGTAGGTAAATTGGTACCAGACTTCTCTGGGAGTATATCAGCACTGGCTCGTTACATTGTTAGGCCACCACGAGTCATTGTAAACGCCAAATGTGCATTCAATCACCCCCAACGATGTTTAATGAAGTCGAATGCATGACCACCCCTAAAGGATTGATTAACGCGGAGAACTTTATCCTTTTATTTACTTCATGTAGACGTCCTTTTGTTGTCATGGGATCGTTTCCCGTACCCGTGCCCCGCAATGGCTTTCGTCCCTCCTGGGTAGGTAAATTGGTACCAGACTTCTCTGGGAGTATATCAGCACTGGCTCGTTACATTGTTAGGCCACCACGAGTCATTGTAAACGCCAAATGTGCATTCAATCACCCCCAACGATGTTTAATGAAGTCGAATGCATGACCACCCCTAAAGGATTGATTAACGCGGAGAACTTTATCCTTTTATTTACTTCATGTAGACGTCCTTTTGTTGTTGTTACTTTGTTTTTGGACTTTTAATATAAAGCGATACGATGTTTTGGAAAAAAAACTATTTCATGGCAAATTGTCGAGATGAATTACCTTAAAAATTGTATACGGTAAAAATACTAACAATGGATATTTGTTGCGAATTGTCTTTATAATATTCGCGATGACACAATTCGCAATCATTTTCCACCAACCTGTGTGTTTCGTTATGTTTTTGGCAATAATTTTTTTTTTGTAGGAATCGACTTTTGCCTGGTGACCAGTTAATAAAGATTGATGGCCGAAGTGTGCATACAATGTCCCGTGAGGAACTCCAGAATGCTGTTCGTAGCGCTGGTGACGAAATAGGTAACGTAATAATTTTATGTGGAATGTCTGTCCGCTGAAACCATGACAAACTGTTTTTGACAACACAGTGCTCTTACTTTTTCCCCCTTGATATTACCTACATCGCTTTTGACATATTTACCTCGCTTTAAACTTTAATTTTTACTAGTACAGTTGTTCTTTTTTCAGTTCTTGAAGTAAAGTCAATGCCTGAACTCGCTGAATTTTGTGATAGAAAGAGTCGACCAAGTGGTGTACGGGATGAGGGGGACCAATTAATGCTCGGTCATATAAACACAACACTATATGAGGTGAACGAAATGTTTTCTTTTGCCATAATTCTGTAAACGTAGGTGAATACTGCACAGAACTCTTGGGCGCTTATGAACGTTGTAGTTATAATATCCATGGAAAAGTGTGTAAACCTGATTGGCTATAAAGTGGGCTTCAGTCTTGATGACCAAATACAAATTCCTGAAATCCTAGCATATTTTATCACCAGATCACGTTGGTTGTGATGTCTCTTTCCACTCATATATGCGTATACATACGTATATATGCATGCATATGTGTAAACATATACAAATGTATATACGTATGTGTAAACGTCTTAATAGAGTGTCTAGTGTTTTTGAACTGTTTCTTCAATTTCAGTTTTATTTCTGTCACCTGTCACCTGTCACCTGTAGTCCCGTTGATCGTCGAGTGACTCGAGCGGGCGCCACTAAATCCTCCATTTTTCCCTATCGCGTGCAAGAGTGCCCAGTGGGTTCTCCTCGCTTTAGGGACTCGTCGAGCATCATATCTCTCTTCTAGGCTTTTCGTAAAGAACTCTGACCATCGGGTCGGTGGTCTTCCTGCAGTACGTTTGACATCCCGAGTAATCCAGTCACTAACAGCCCTTATCCATCGGTTATCATTCATACGCATTACGTGTCCGGCCCACCTTATCTCATGGGCCTACCTCTCTACAGGTGACAGGTGACAGGAAGCGGAAGATAAGGTGGGCCGGATAGTTTTATTTAAGATTAAAATTTTTGGAAAGCTAACGAAGTGCGGATCGATCTGACCCCGAAAAAAGAAGAAAAATAGGCTTGGTGTGCTGTAGAAAAGTCAGAATTGTACCTTTCTTGGTAAGAATATATTTGGTCCTGTGAACACAATTGGCGAGAATGTATGCATATTGGATTTTATTTCACTTGATAATTTGGACCGTAAGTTGAAACATGCTGGTTTGAGCTTGAAAACGTGCATTATTTTTTACACCGTATGTTTCACAAATCATATGTTAGCTAGGTGCACAGTCATTTCGCAGACACGATTTTATTGATCAGAACAAGAACCATTAGAATCTACCGATTTTTACTAACAGCTTAAGAGTGTACTATCCCAGTATTTTAGTGGTTCTATAAGAGCAAAGCAGTTGTACAGGTAATTTAAAAAGTGATAGGGGCAGTCCTCCTCATAATATCATGGCTCTGAGGAAGGCGAAATCGCTGTCGAGAAGGGCAAGGACACGAAGGCGAAGCCGCCACATCGAGACGAATAACAAGCGTGGACCATCGA
The DNA here is from genome assembly GCA_009735665.1 of Angiostrongylus cantonensis. NCBI lineage: Eukaryota > Metazoa > Nematoda > Chromadorea > Rhabditida > Metastrongylidae > Angiostrongylus > Angiostrongylus cantonensis. The sequence goes on from MQTX01000056.1 coordinate 203,778, forward strand.
CTCGGATCATCGGCTCTGATGATGGCGAAGACGTCGAAACGTTAGCCGATAATAATTATTATTATCAACCTCGTGTAAGCTCATCAAAGAAAGAATACATATTGATTAAGCACACCGAGGTTCAAGGAAAGTCTGTTTCGAAGTATCGTAACTGACTTTCGAAGCTTTGCGAAGCGTTTAGATGCTTCATTTCAGTGGAGCCACTGAAAGTACGTGTAGTATACGCGACAAATGGATCGTTTTTATTGCGTGAAAAGGACCGAAATATATTTTATGAGGACCATATGGCAACTTTTTTTTCATTTCATGCTTTACCCATTTGACAACATTTTTTCTCGTTCTAGTGTTTTAAAAATGGCCAACGATTGTTCAGTTTTGAATACCAATTTTTTATATAATCCCTCAATTATATGTCGGCTCTAAAACATTACGAACCATCAATGTCCTACTGATTTCAGAAGTCCTTTCCTAACCTATGATCTGAACTTATTTCGAGTTGCTACCATCTCTTTATGTTCAATTTTGGGCTCACGAAACAATTAAAACATTACGAACCATCAATGTCCTACTGATTTCAGATGTCCTTTCCTAACCTATGATCTGAACTTATTTCGAGTTGCTACCATGAGTGTACTATCCCAGTATTTTAGTGGTTTTATAAGAGCAAAGCAGTTGTACAGGTAATTTAAAAAGTGATAGGGGCAGTCCTCCTCATAATATCATGGCTCTGAGGAAGGCGAAATCGCTGTCGAGAAGGGCAAGGACACGAAGGCGAAGCCGCCACATCGAGACGAATAACAAGCGTGGACCATCGACTCGGATCATCGGCTCTGATGATGGCGAAGACGTCGAAACGTTAGCCGATAATAATTATTATTATCAACCTCGTGTAAGCTCATCAAAGAAAGAATACATATTGATTAAGCACACCGAGGTTCAAGGAAAGTCTGTTTCGAAGTATCGTAACTGACTTTCGAAGCTTTGCGAAGCGTTTAGATGCTTCATTTCAGTGGAGCCACTGAAAGTACGTGTAGTATACGCGACAAATGGATCGTTTTTATTGCGTGAAAAGGACCGAAATATATTTTATGAGGACCATATGGCAACTTTTTTTTCATTTCATGCTTTACCCATTTGACAACATTTTTTCTCGTTCTAGTGTTTTAAAAATGGCCAACGATTGTTCAGTTTTGAATACCAATTTTTTATATAATCCCTCAATTATATGTCGGCTCTAAAACATTACGAACCATCAATGTCCTACTGATTTCAGAAGTCCTTTCCTAACCTATGATCTGAACTTATTTCGAGTTGCTACCATCTCTTTATGTTCAATTTTGGGCTCACGAAACAAAATGGTGCCATCGCCATGTTTTGAAAGTATTGTTTCGGTCAACCTAAAAATCGCTGTAAACAAGTTTTCAGAAAGAAAAGCATTATTTTGAAAGTTGTTCGGCAAGAATAATGCGTTACAACGCTATACAACAGCGTTGTGCGCATAAAAGAAATATTCGTTGCAGCGAAATGAATTCAATGAACCTTTTCAGGACATTCCTGAGGACCAGCGTTATTGGCTTGTCCATAAAGGTGGTTACACCATGGTGAGATTAGTTGAATATCTTTCGGATGGGCGAGTTTTGGTGAGGATTGGTGCACGGGAAATGACTGTCGACTCAACTGATATTGACCGAATGAATCCAACACATTTGGATCGTGTCGGTGATTTCGCTTCCCTTCGCTACCTCAATGAGACTAGTGCTGTCCATCTATTGCGCCAGAGGTAAATGTGGTGTAGTTCACATACTGTACTCATATACCAATTGATATGCGATTTTGGGGCTTTTTCTGGAAAACTGCTTACTTACTCAATACTTGAATGACCCGTACTCAATGGTGGTGTGGCCCCCAGCATAATCTCCATTTTTCGGATATTTGCTGGTAAATCCATTATGGCTCCCTAGAATCCCGAGGTCAGCCTGGCCAAAGTCTGCCCCAGGTCTTCACCACCACAGGCTGTCGCAGCAGTTGTGGATCAGAGGGAGATTTGCCACCATGCGACTTTAATACCAAAACGGTGGTGAATCCTGATATTGGCTTACTCTTAGCCTGAAGTATAAGTATAAAGCCCACTATTTAGTAAAATTCTCAAAATTTAGTGAAATTCGGTCACATTTATAGATTTGGTTCTAACTTGCTGTACACTAATGCTGGTCTATCAAGTGTCGTGTGCTTAGCATCACTAGAGGAGGATATTGTTGGAGAAGACAGGCTTGTTTCATTGTTTAAGGGTTGTCGACGTGGGCAAATGCCCGCCCATATTTGTGCTACTGCACAGCAGATATATAGGTGATTTTTAATTTCGGCATTAAAAACTTTTTGCAAAATTTTTGTGAACGTGAGCATATTTGCTGTTTTTCACTATAGGAACCTTCAAATGACGGGTCAGGACCAGTGTATTGTGCTGACAGGGGTTAGCGGTAGTGGGAAGACGACACAACTTCGCAAACTAATACGCTATTTTGCTGAGGTGGCCGGTTGGACGCACACTTTGTCTTGTAACCACTTCAGTTCTTTTTTTTTTTACTTTCATAACGTAGATGATTCTTCTAGCTACCAGTGCATTCAGATGACAAGTTGGCTCTGGCTATGGGTGTTGTTGAAGCGTTTGGTCATGCCTCATCTGCTCTCCATCGAGATTCGACTCGTTTTTTGTATCTCTTTTCACTTGGCTTTGATAAGGCTGCTGCTTTAAGGTTAGTTGCTTTTAATCTACTAAATCTGAAAGGACTTTGACTCATACGTGAAAATGGGCGCAGCAGATCGGTTGGCTCGAGTTGGTGGCAAGCTATTTCTTTGCGATCGTTTAGTTTGCTGCAAAGGGCTTATTTGCTGTAGTTTATATCCCATCGATAGCTTTGCTTTTCCAACACAGGTTATTTTACTGAGAATCAGACTTGAAGAACTATTCTCTACGTTTACTCTTACATAGAAAATTTCTTCACACCGGTTTATGTCGTGGATGAGAGGCTACTGCTTTTGAAGAGAGTAACGTTTTCACGAGAAACGCTTCTGTTGAGGAGCGTTTAGTCGTGTCTATGTATTTGGGCTATTGAGGCGCAGTGGTCGGAGGCGCTTGCAGCAAACGTGAAATCAATCCCCACGCCCATGGCCCACCAAGCCTTCCATCATTCCGGGTCAGAAAATTGGTACCAGACTTGTCCGGGAGGATAGCCATTCAATCACCTCCAACGATGCTTAATGAAGTCGAATGTATAGCGCATCTCTCAAGGATTGATCTACCTCTAGAGCTGTACCTTTGTGATAAATTGTGATTACAGTGTGGAATGAGCGGATATGGAAATTATCAATATCTACTCGCGATATATTGTGAAACCAAATACTTTTATATATGACTACAGCACATTCGCTGTTTGCTCGGCAGGTTTTCTTTTCAACGAATAAAGGAATATTAAATGTCCTAAAAACGCGGAATGTTGCAATGAACAACTAAAACGATACGTGAAACACAAATAACACTGAAACTACTTATAAAATACATAGATACGCTAATTTACCGGTCGGAAAGCACGATGATCGGATCGGTGATCGGTGATCGGTGGATGGGAGCATCTCTTCGTGTTTGGGTTTATATCAGCTTATAGAGAGTACATAGAGACAAGAAATTAGGTCTCAAATAGATACCACAAGAACTCGGTGTTTAACATGGGGTTCTGTGTTTTAACTGTTATTTAAAACTGCTCCATCAATTCAATGACATGTTTGTGCTTTCAGCGCGGTGGACATTGCAATTTAAAACTCGTGAAATAACTTATTAATTCGTTGTACAACAACTATTTTTGAGCGAGATGAACATAAAATTGTTGATAGTTCCTGTCGTTCATACTTTTGTGATGTTCTCAATGTTCCAGGGCTGGACGATTTCAAGTATCACTTTTGGAAGCCGAGCGTTTGGGAAGAGTATGTGGCGTAGAGGCAGCGTTCCATGTGTTCTACTATCTATGGGAAGGTGCGGATGGTGAGCTTCGAGAACGACTTCAGCTAGATTCGATAGACCAACCATTTATCGTACCATATTCCAAGAAGGAGGATAAACAAAGTGCAAAAGAGGTCGGTAGGTTTATTACTGTGCGTGTGTGTCATATTCCTTCGAAATTTATTTTCTAGGCTTGGGAGCGACTTCAACACGCCTTTTTCGAGTTGGGTCTTACACAGGGCCAATTTGACGCGGTAAACTCGGTTCTCGCAGCAATTCTTCACCTTCAAGCCGCTGGATGCACTCCAGGATATGCTCAGCGAGCACACTTTCTCCGCATTACTCATGCTCAACAAGCTGCATCTTTGCTCGGGGTGTCTACCGACGAACTAGGCGACGCATTGTTTCGTGGTAAAACAAACGGAAATAAAGCTGCTCTGAAAGTAGCAAGTGCTAAGTGGTAAGAGTTCTTTTCTAGAAACTGATTTTTTTTTGTCTCTTCTCCTTGATAGCGATGTAAATTCAGAAAGTTGTTTAAATGAAGACTTATTGGGATAATTGGACACTGGGATAACCCGTTTTCACCTGTTGTGCGGGCCCAGCATAATTTCTTTTTTCGGCACAAAGACTTTCACTAATGATGGACTTATTATAAGGAGATCAGTTCACTGGATTCGATGATCTTTTTCTTCCTAGCTTAGATTATCGAGTCTTCTTTAACACTTTCGAAACAATCCTGATTTTTTCTACTATTGGCGATGATTTTCCGATAACTGAAACAATTGGTTAGTAAATTGTTGCTTATAGCTTATCAGTAAAGGAATTAGTTTGTCAATGAAGGAGTACTTCGTTAATAACTTTACAGGCACGAGAAGCCTTTTCTGTGTCACTTTGTGGATATAGGTATTCTTTCAAAACGTTATTGTGGTTTTATTTCCATTTAAAATACTTCTGTTCAAAAGTTTGAAGAGATTTCAACCCATATCCGAAAGGTTGAACAGGATTTCTCGTTTTACTGTTTGAACAGCGAGCCTTGGTAGGAATAAAAAATGGACATTGTTGGCAAAGATCTGTAGATTCTTTTCTTTAAATTCTAATAAGGTTATATATTACTTGAAATAAACCTTATTCTTGGGCTTATATGAGTGTTAATCAGTTTGTTTGGTCGCGCATATGTAAAAATGTCTTTGTTTTCTGGTGTGATATTTACTTTTTAATCAATTGTTTTTCATTATATCTTTTGTAGACCTAATGCTTTCTCATTCTGCGAGTTAAAAGTAAATTTTCCTAAAATTCTACGTTCAGTCGCATGGCTCTCACGTCACGACGCTCTGAATCCTCAGAAGCTCTTCTTTCATTTTGTGCTGGTCTCTATCAGGAACTTTTCTACACAATCGTTGACCTGATCAATAAGGCTATGGTTTCCAATTCGGCCTTTTCTTGGATTTCGGTTTGTTAATTCTATTCTTGCTAATATTACTTATATTTAGCTGTCTTATATTTCCTGATAAATGAAACAGCGTCGAACTGGACGTTTTTGAGCATTCGGTGACTAGGTATTTAGGACTAAGTGATATTTATTTTTTTAGGTGTTCGATTACCCTGGTTCGACCTTCCATATAAACTGGACTGAAAGAAGTGGTCATAGAATTCTTGGACTCAGTGATCTTGTTTACAACTATATTAACGAATGTGTTACTGAACTTTTCTACAATACCTGTTTTGTAGACGCGCAAGAGGTAAAACTGTGGTTGCGTTTTAAAAGTACTATCTATTGTAGGTTAATGCAGCGATGATAGAGCTCGTGTGGGGCAGTGTGATCGGAGGCTCCCTGCAGTACACATGGGAACGATTCCCGTACACCTAGCCCACCAAGCCTTCCATCCCTCCGGGGTCGGCAGATTGGTACCAGTCTATTAGATTTGTCCGGGAGGGTAGCAACGTCGGATCGATTCATCGATAGGCCACAGCGAGTCATTGTGAAGGCTAGATATGTATTCAGTTAAATCCGAACGATGCTTAATGAAGTCGAATACATGACACATTTTAATTTAGCGATGCAAGCACACTTCTTTTTTTTTTCTTCAAAAAACAAATGTTGGTATATGAATGCGTAGTTTTCTTATTCAGCAATCGCGAGGTTGTTGTACAGCATACATTTACTTCCATAGAAAAGCACACAATACAATACAACACAACAGTAGCTGACGTTTCGGCAGAATCGCCTTCTTCAGAGGCGCTTTTTTACATGACTTCCAATGAGGAAGGTTAGAACAGCTGATTATAGTCGCATATGGTTGATGAAATGTTGGTTTTAATCAGTATACTCATTTCTGTTGCAAATGTAGTACTCATTACAATGTTTTACTTTTTATTTTCTGCCTACCACAATTTTTATGACAAGGTATTAATCGAAATGCAACCACAGCGTTGCTGAGATATTTGGAAAACTCCGGACCGCAGGTATCTGCGGTGGGGAACGAACGCGGTGTTACCTTTTCCGGAGGCTAACGCATTCACCACTGCACCATGCGAGCCCTTCGTTTTGCCTGTTTTTTAATATCAAATATTTCAACATATTACAATTTAGTTTCTGTGTACTACTGTCCACACCCCAACGGTTTACCGCCTCATCGAGGTTGAGAGGTGTTCTTGGTTGTCTGATTGCGATGTGCAGCGGAGGGATTCTTCCCACTGGCAGGGTCTCCCAAGCTCAGAAGGAGTCCAGCGTTTCCAACAGGAAGCCTAGCTAATAGTAAACCAATACCAGGATCCGCCACCGTGGTGTCAAAGTCGCACGGTGGCAAATCTCCCTCCCTTATACCACAAGGGCAGCGACTGCTTGTGGGTGGTGACGACCTGGGGTAGACTGACCAGGCTGACCTCGGGATCGGGTTCACACAACCAGTGAGGATTTGCCATTCAAGTATGAAGTAAGTAAATGTTCTACTGTTGACGTAGTAGTTCTGCCTGCTTTTAGGTTTACTCTCATGAGCAAGTCGATGTTGAAGTTACATTGCCTATCGTTTCACCGTGTACACTGACAAGATTACTGGATCAGAAACAGCAGCTGGTTCGTTTCTCAACTTCAATAGTTTGCGTGGAATATTCTTTATGAAAATTATCTTTCTTACAGTTGGCTTGCACCGACATTGATAGGCGTTCCGAGGAGAAACGTGGGTTGTTTGCAATTTTGGAAGAAGAATCACTGTTCCCGGGTGCGACCGACGAGAGTCTTCTTGAACGTTTCTTCATTCATCTGGGGGATGATTCCAGGTATACAGGGCTTCAGTTCTGCTTCTGAGTGTAAATACTCACTATGGTAAGAAATGGTTTTGAAGAATATCGGATCTTTTTGACACTTTAGGATGTAGGCGTTCTAACCTGCTCCATGTCACAAAATAATTTCTTTATTTCTATTTCACTGTTCCACGAGAAATTTTGTCAGGATATTTTCAACTATGGAATACTCAGTGCTAGAGCTGTGTTTTTACAGTCGTTTTGATATATCTTACTTACTTGGGTACTTGGACGGTCCGTCTTCACGAGTTGTGCGGACCCCAGCACATATGCCATTCGTTCCTTTCTCTCGCAATCGTAGTCAATGGTGGTGGTCTGGAGCATGGTAGCGCTTGCGAGTCTCATACCGTGATCTATAAAACAATTGTAACTGCGTGTACAGCTGATTAACTTTGCTTACGAAAACGTCCGCCCAACGTGTGGGTAGTCGTTCTAAAGGACGTTTCCATTCTTCTGGAGTCCACTTTACTGTTCTTCTCGTCCACGTGTAGTTTTTTCTCATTATGACCGGCCCATCTATGTTTCGCTATCGGTTTATATTTTTCTGGATCTCGAAGATGTGAGATTTCGAAGGTCAGAGCTCCGCATTCCAGCTAGATATTGAGAATACCCGTTACCTCTTAAGAGACATCGCTCAAGTGCTCTGTGAGTGGTGCGAAGAATTCTTGACGTTGTTGAAGTATCAACCCACGTCTCTGCAGAATAACGGAGCGCTGAAAGGACCGTAGAATCGAAAAGATCAGCTCGGATTTTCGGGTCCTTCAGTTGGTCGGTGGCTTCTTTGAGAGGCCCGAATGCAGTCCCAGCTGTTACTCGTCTTCTATCTAGTTCCTCCTTCATATTTATATGTACGAGCTGTTCTCTGCAATCAGAGAGCCTTCCATTTCAATTTTCTGGCCTTCCCACCGTGGGTTTCATGAAGTGGGTCTTCTTTCGACTTATGCGCACTCCGATCTTTTTTCCCGCTTCTTTGTGCTCGTTGATCATCGTAGTTCTGCTTCGCTAGTACTTCTTGAGAAGATGACAATGACATCCGCTGAACGAAGATTCGATAGAAATATTCCATCAATACGTATGCTTTTCTCATTCCAATCGAGTGACTTCATTATCCACTGCAGTGCGGCACTGAACAGCTTTGGCGATGTTGTATCACCCTGTCGAACCTGTTTTCCTATGGGTGTGTTAAGAGGTCGATGGAAAAAGCTGTATTTTAGTAGTACAGTTCCGTTAACAGTCGGACAGAGTTCTTATGCAGGACGGGGCCACTCCTTGGTCGACGAGCGCTGATAGGATTGCATTCGTTTCGGCACTGTCAAACGCTTTTTGTAGTCGACAAAGGATAGGATTAGAGGCAGGTGGTATTCCCGACAAACTTCGATGAGCCTGGATACAGTTTCGATGTGTTCCATGCAGCAAAATCATTTTCGAAATTCTGGTTGCTCCACTGCTTGCGCCTCATCCAATGTCCTTGATATACACGAGAGGATAATCAACATGAAGAGCTTGTAGAGTGTACTCAACAAGCATATCGGACGAGTTACGAAGAGCCTTTCGGTCATCTTTCCTAGGTAGGATGATCTTGCGCGACGTCCTCCCCTGGTTTGGGATTTTTTCTTTTTGAAGGTATGGTGTCATATGGTCTGCGAGAAGTACATGTAAATTGTGGCCTCCAGCTCTAAGGAAATCGGTGGTGATATTGTCTGGTCCTGGAGCTGTGCCTCTTTTCATACTTTCTATCGCAACTCGAATCTCCGACGGAAGAATTCCAGGTTGTTTTTTTTTTTTTGCAGCGGGGATATTAGGGTCCAGGACGGGATTGTGGGACGGAAAAGGTTGTGTAGAACGTTTCCGCTATTAATTCCAGAAATGAATTCGTCAAAACTTCTCATCTTTGTTTATCAGGACTGACAACGGAACATTACAATCACACAAGTTGAGACGGCATATTTTCAAACTGCTTCTTTTCTCTGTTGTTTCCAGTACTTTCTTCTTCTTGCACCGATGTAAATCTTCCTGCAAAGCTCTTCTTTAGCTGGAATTTATTACTAGCCATGTTAAACGTGTTGCAATAGGATCAACCCTCAGTTTCCTTCACTTTTCGAGCAACTCTTTAGTAATGATGAAGATACGATCCAATCTTCTTGGTTGAGGGATTAAGGCGAATTCGGCACAGCTTTTCAGTCCTTCGGCAAGCAGCTCGTAGTCTTCGATCGGATCATCTTTAATCTGCCAGTCACGTTTGGATAGGACTTCGTTCAGAATGTTCTCGTCGTATACAGCTAAACTTTTTCCTCGTGGTCGATGAAGAGAGTCCTTTTCCAGATTGCGGCTGAATCGAATCTTCGCGCGAATAAGGCGGTGATCGGAACCAGTACAGGATGACGGGACTACCGATGTGTCAAGTGGGCGCCATTTTCTGTTTGTCAGAATGTGGTCGATCTCCACATGAGTCATGTCGTTAGGAGACTCCCATGTCCAGCGGCGGCTTTCTTTCTTCTAGAAAGAACGAGTTCCCTTGAAAGAGTCGTGCTGCGGATAGGAATCCTGCGAGAAGGTTCCCATTCTCATTTCTCGTAATCCAAAATTTTCGATCCTGTATTCGCCCTCGTTGGCGTTTCCTTTTCTGATGTTGAAGTCGCCGACAACAAATTTGTGATATGCTTTATCATTGCTATCATCACATGATATATCTTTCATAAATAAGCTGTACAATAAACATTTATACGTTTTTACTTAACTAGGATGATTCGTCGTGCTAGCAGCCCTATGCAGTTCGTCCTAGAACATGCCATGTCATGCTATCCAACGGTGTATGATGTATCCGGTTGGGTGAAACAGGCTCGACCTTGCGAAAGTGGAGCCTCAGTTCGACCACTACTGCTGTCAAGCAAAAGGTGAGCACTGTTCATTATACTGGATTAGAATGATTGTACACGAATTCGTAGAAGTTCACCTTTCAAATAGTCTAGTTACAATTACTAGGTGTTGCAAAATTAAATCTTTAAGTTTTTTCGTCCATGCAGCTATTAGCAATCTCGGATCTCCTCTAAGAGGATTCTAGTCGATCAATCTCAGACCTGAGCGGTGCATAGGCTTGGAGAAATCTAAGAGAGACTCTGTATTTAATATGAGACGTTGGTGGTTTACTGGGATAGATTCTATGTCCCTGCTGTACCATTCTGAGGTAAACATTGTGCTTGTTTATGTACGTATCTAAGCATACGTTGATGTAAGTGCTCTAGTACGTTGCAACTGTGTCTTCGTCGTTAGTTGTTAACGTGCACTTAAGCGAATGGCAATTATAGAGCAAGCAGCTTGGAGACCTCTAAAATCTTTGCACCTATTCTAGGAGAGTACTGAGAACTAGCTGAGTATAACCATCTCTATGGCGGAGCATGGCAACTTTTCCACAGATATTCTTTGCAAAAATAACGAAAACGGCCGAAAATGATTACCTGATTCAATGTTTACCAGATGAAAGACATAGACCAGTTCCCCTACACTGATAGTTTTCATTGCCTACATAGCAACATGCCACGGATCTCCCTCATATGAGGGGTCTGGAGCCGGTTGGTCGCGAGGCTACGTGGCGCGTTCCCAGGTAGCGGATAGGGGGTTAATCGCGGGCTAAAAGCGGCCTTTGCTTCCCTGAGACGCGGATGGATCCAGAGGATGGACTCCCTGTTTCTGCTGCGTCGATTTGGCACATACTTTCTGTATTTGCTATGCGTATTCATGCATGCATGTGTGAATGCGTTCTCGCTTTATGCGGATTGTATTCTACGAGTCAATTCGGCTAAAAGCCTGCAATCAAGTGACAGGGAAGTACATGGAAGGCGGTTAGGAGTCGCCTCCAACAAACAAGTTCAGTGTCCACTCTGGGAGAGACCGGCAAGCTACCCGTGAGTATAAGCAGCTTCCACGTTCAGAGCCCAGCAAGCTATACGTGGGTATCAAATATGCAAAGTAGAAAAACGGGCCTCATTCCCCCGACACCGAAAGAGCCCCCAATTTCGCAGCGTTGGGTAGGACGAGTACGGAGAGCCTGCTAAAATCTCAGGGCCAATGGAAGTTGCCTGGATCAAGAACTATGGTGACGATCTGTGCCTACAACGCACGTGCACTTGCATCCGAGAACACTTGCAACATCCAGAAAGTCAATGGAGAAAATCATTCACCTATACTACTCAGATTTTTTCGGTAGCCACCTCCACTTCCCGTCATATCAAATAAAGGAGGATGGATATGTTGTGCCACCGGTTCTCCGTTCCGAAATCCGACATGCCATTTCGTCGATGAAAAGTCGAACAGCACGAGGCCGGGACAGGATAATACCAGAACATCTGAAGAACCTTTCGCCACTCCTCGTAAACACACTGGCTGGGCTCTTCAAACTTTACCTGTCTGAATGCAAAATCCCTACCCAGTGGAAGACCAGCAAAGCCGTGTTGCTGTTCAAGAAGGGCGACCTACACGATATAGGCAACAATCGCCCAATCTGCTTGTTGTCTGTGGTCCACACACTTCACACTCGAGTCATCCTAAACAGAATAGA
>MQTX01000056.1:215641-232077 GCA_009735665.1 Angiostrongylus cantonensis
CGCTCTGTCTCACTTTCATCGACTTAGAGAAGGTCTTTGATTCAATTGGGATAGAAGCAGTCATGGAAGCCCTTTGTAGTCAAGGAATCTCTACTCAGTACATAATAATTCTTCGTGAGTTGTGCAACAACTTCACACCCAGAATTTCTCCATTCTGCAACGATATTAACGTTGACGTCAAAAGGGGGGGAGTGAAAATCGATGGTCGGCAGATACATTACCTTCGCTTTGCTGATGATATCGTTCTTATAACACTGTCGGCGTTCTCAACAACACGAGTTTGTCCACGAACATCGATTTATTCGAATAGCTTACAAACCGAATCGGATGTTTACGATTAAAAAGATGTGGATCAACACCGGCTTTGACAATCGTCGTCGTTTACGCGCCAACATCAAACTATGACGAAGAAGAAGTCGAAGCGTTCTACATGGAGTTGGAGAGGTTCTACAGAGAAGACCCTACATTCTACATGATCATCATTGGAGATTTCAATGCCAAGATCGGACCAAGAAGATCGTCTGAGGAACGTCACATTGGGACCAACGAATTAGAATGGAACCAACAGGGTGGGCGGCTCTCTGATTTTATCATGGCGACAAAGAACATCCATGGTAACCCGCAGAAGCTCCACTCTCAACGCCGGACGTGGGAGTCACCGAATGGAGAGTACCATAACGAAATAGACCACATCATAGTAAATAGAAAGTTTTGCCTAACCGATGTCGCTGTTGTCTTGAAATTCAACACGAGATCAAACCACCTTCTCCTTCGTGCAAGATTTTATTTTTCGCGGAAAGGAGAGAAAGCCGCCAAATTCAAAAACCGAAATCTCAGAACTACTACAAACTGGGACTTAATCAACTCATTAGTCGCCTGGGAAGATGCCGTTGTTGACAACATCGACGAGGAATACGATCGGGGAGTGAAAATCGATGGACGGCAGATATATCACCTTCGCTTTGCTGATGATATCGTTCTTATAACACCAGACTTTAGCCAAGCGGAACGAATGCTTGCGGACTTTGATAAAGCGCGTGGAGATATTGGTCTTCGGCTAAATCTAAAGAAAACTATGTTCATGAAGAACGGATTGGTACCGTTTACCCCATTCACGCTCAACGGAACTAATATCTCCGAATGCTCCAGTTATGTCTATCTAGGTCGGAAAATCAGTATGATGAACCACTTAGCTCCAGAGCTGAGCAGAAGGAAACGAGCGGCTTGGGGAGTTTTCAAGAGCATCGAGGATATAGTGAAGAGAACAAGGAACACGCGACTCCGTACCCACCTTTTCGTTCTAACGGTTCTTTCTGCCCTAACGTATTCGTCGCAATCCTGGTCGCTGAGTAATTAGACTGAAAGATCACTCAGCGTTATCGAACCTGCAGTAGAGAGGGCGATGCTAGGAGTATCCCGTTCCACACAAGTAATTGATGGGATCCGAAGCTCCGACCTTCGTCAACGATCGAAAACCAAAGATGCCGTTCTGTACTCCGAAAAGTCGAAGATGAGGTGGGCCGGACACGTAATGCGCATGAATGATAACCGATGGTCGGAGTTATTCACGAAGAACGTTGAAGAAGAATTTGATGCTCGACGAATCCCTTGAGCGAGCAGAACCCACTGGGCTACTCTTACACGCGTCAGGGAAAATTTGAGGATTTACTGGCGCCGGCTCGAGTTACTCGACGATGAACGGGGCTCCAGGTAATTCAGGTGCAGCATGAAGCTACGACAAGGATTGGTGCATTTCTTATATACTTTAGGAATTCTTACGTCGAAGCGATGATTGTCACACCAAAACTATTACAGAGAGACTGTCCGAGGAAATTCGGTAAATACTTTTAAATTAGAATGCGACGAATACTATGAGAATGAGGACTTCGCGAAATTAATCATCAAGCCAAAAATATTGCATGGAATATCACAGTTCAGTCGTCGTCGTTTTGACTGTCAACGCGAGAGTATGGAGAATGAGGACTTCGCGAAATTAATCGTCAAGCCAAAAATATTGCATGGAATATCACAGTTCAGTCGTCGTCGTTTTGACTGTCAACGCGAGAGTATGCAAATCACTTGTATGACAGTAAGGGTTGACCACATTGATCACCACTGTTTTGTTTTACTGGTTTTGTCGTTGGGCAAAATTTCTTCATTGAATCGAATATCGCTTCTTTTTCCTGCTAAATTCTTATTTTTCCAAAAAGGAGGGAAAGCTGCAGAATTCATGGGTAATAAAATAATCATGAATTGGGATTTTTTAGTAGTTCGGTCTACTTGTGAGAAAATGTCGTTATGGACAAAATCGATGAAGACTGAGATCCGCTGATTTTACGTCTTCGTCACAGTTCAGCATGAACCAGAAAGGCGGTGTATTCAGAAACTCTCAAACTAGCATAGTTCATCAGATTGAAGTTATCTCATTGTGGTAGCACTAAGGTTAGAGGATGTGAAGATTTGCAGATACAATAAAAGAAGACCTTGCCAAGAGTAGGCCAGCCGTGCTCATGCAGCTAGACTGCCAATTACTTGATGTAAAACCATTCTCGTAATGGAATAGCGGCTGTATCCGAAATGGTCATGCAGTTCATCCAGATCTTTTGATCCGATCTCTTCGACTATTTCCAAATCATATCAGTGACCATGGGTATATAGTTCTAGTTCTTCTTCTGAGGTTTGGAATGAGATCTTATCCATGAGATTCCATGTGAAGAAGGTTAGATCAGAGCAAATGAAGAATCTACTTGCTGTCCTCATTAATATTTTGACTTTGTACTTATACTTTGCTTATCAAAATCGGGGTTGTAAATTGTTGGAAAACTGGGACCATACTCTGACACAATAAAAAAAGTCTACACGAAATTGGCAGCCATCGCGCAATTACCCTGGTGTCTGTTCTCTCTAGCTCCTTCAACCTACCGGCTCATGCGTATAAGAAAGGAGATCTAAACTTTCCACCTATTTTGATTACCAAGGGTCAGCGGAAACTGCAATTTACGATGTATTAGAAAACATTGTGTCTATTGAATTTGGCAGGTAGTGGATCTTTATAACAACCGCTTAACAACGACTGTTAACGCTTGGATTCAAATGAATGTCAAACACATAGTGAAATAACTACCGACAGTGAGATTATTTACTCGATTTCCTGGACAAGAACGTGATCCTCTTCTTTTCCGTCGAGTGGACAGAGTTGTCAGGCTCAATTTTGCATGCGATGGTGATTAATCGAGAGTTTGGCGGCTGCACCCTAGGTGATTGTATATGTGATGTTCGTAATGAGATTTCAACTTGTTTTGGTATGGTTGTAATTTTGATGAGATGTTATTTCCTATCATGATCTTTTGGAAATCTATTTTTTTTTCTGATTCGCCGTTTCGAGTTTTTGAGAACTGTGTGATAAGAGGAGAACAGTTTTCAAAATTTGCTTATTTAATACCCTATGGTTTCCAGTTTTTATCTCCAGCCCTGCAATCATCAGTCTATTTGGTTCACTACTTCCAAATGATGCCTCTAAGTTGCGTCGTGCCACTCAAGTTGCTCAATTAGAACTGAATTCTCGAAAGTCGATAAGTGGATTCTTCGCGAATATCATTGTGCAGCTTGTGAGTAATTTTGTTTTATTCTTCTTTATGTGACCGCACATTATAGATTTTGTGCGGGTTTTGGCTCCTCTTGCATTCGGTTATTATCGTTGAATCCATTATTCATGAAGGTCTTCGTGTTTGAGCTTGGATTTCGGCACTACTTAAGGACTTCTCGTCTTCTTTATGAATATCTTTAAATATTGGTTGAGTCGATTCCGCTGCAATCCTGCGATAGCCATGTAAAGGTGTTCCTAGATCTTGTGTATGCAATTGAACTTTCCCAACTAGTACGGTACTAATTACCCGACATCGCAAAGAAAAAAAGCCTCGTTGGCCAAGGACGGGGTTGAGCAAGAGCCTAGTGCATATTGCACGACATCACAACCACTGCGCTTACCCTCATTCTGATGCCATTTCGAACATTTTCACTTGATATTGTTACCTTGCACAGTTATACTCTAGTTTCCAGCTCGAGATCTAAGAACTTCCTTCACATAGTTTTGCTTGCAAACTATTAGACTCACATGTGGCCGAAGATAACCTACTTTTCAACTTTTAGCAAACGTATCTCAGTTTACAGCTAATCTTGTCAATTGACGTGGAAACTATGCAGAGAAGTTTTTCTGTCTCTTCGCTCATATTTTTCATCATAGTTTATAAGATGCTGTGCCAACAATTTTGATTAAAACTAGCGAACTGTGGTCAAAGGAGAGATCCTGTATTTCCCCTTTTAATTCTTTGCCTTAAGCCGTTTTTACCTAGGCAGCTATAATGCAGTTTCTATTTCTTTGTGGCACCAAGGATTCTTCTTAGTTGTGAGAGATTCTTACTTTCGTAATACCTTCGCTAAAGTAAGGAGGTCATTATATGCCGTAGCATCATTTTATAGGGCGCGTGTGGCGCAGTGGTTGGAGGCGTCACTGCGGCGCGCACGTGAGATGCGCCCATGGCCCACCAAGCCTTCCATCCCTCCGTGGTCGACAAATTGGTACCAGACTTGTCTGGGAGGATAGCAGCACTGGCTCGATTCATCGGCCGGCCACCGCGAGTCATTGTAAAGGCCAGATATGCATTCAATCACCTCCAACGATGCTTAATGAAGTCGAATGCATGGCGCATCCCTCAGGGATTGATCAACGCTGACAGCTTTATGCTTTATCCTTTAGCATCATTTTATACGAGTCCTATTAGAACTATGAGTGGATGAAAAGAAAATTTACGTTTCTTTTCAAAAATTGGCATAATTAGTGTTTAATTCTTTAGTTAGTAGTGTGACAAAATGGGTTAAATAGGTATTCTCTTAAACTAATTCAGTGACGTGTCTATTTCTTTTTGTTTTGCTGGGCATAGTATTCAGAACTTCGCTCTATTGAAGACCGGTCTAGGAGTTGGGTACCCGCCCCCTGTGATTAACGGTGGGCTTTACGCTTCTGTACACAAAGTATTAGCGGTGCCACTTCATGGGCAAAGTGAAGGCTTGTTGTGGTTCACGAAGTTAACTTCACCAACATGATACTTAAAGAGGTAGCTGGCTTTTGCATGATGGTGTGTAAATTTCTTATCTATCTTGTCTTTCAATTCAAGGTCTTCCATCTATGGTATATAAAATACCAGGTTCTGTAGTTAATGGAACATTTATGTTTCCTACTTCGTTCCTCCATGTGGTCTTAGAATCTTGGGATAGTTTCTTTGAGCAGATGTTTCACTCATATCGTTCTTCTTCGACTTGACATGTATGATAAGTCGTTTTTGTAAAGCACACTCACACTTTCTTGATCTATACAGTGAAAATTTCGGTGTGAAAATAATGGCCCCTTTCAGTTTTAATCTAACATATCTCTTCTCATATTCGGCCCTGGTAAATATAACAAAACCTTCGAAATTTACAAATTTTTACCTGCTGGGTGAAAGTTCTCCTATTCCAATTAAAATAAGTTCTAATATTCTAGAATTTTCAAAAAGCATGTCTTCTCTTCTCTTATTCTGTTTCGTATTTCGAACAGATAGTAGTTGAGCAAGCTGGGTTTTCATTTCGCACGACGTGATAGTGTTCCCTAATTCACTTTTGGTTCTTGTGACTGTCATGCTTACGTGGGAGGTTCTGAAAATTTGTTCTTTCAATTTCTTGAGTGTTTTGTTTCCAAATAAATTTGCGGTTCGGTCAAAGAATATTTTATAATAATGTTCTATACCACAAAGTAGGGCGCGTGTAGCGCAGTGGTTAGACCCGGCGTGTAGATGAACATGGAGTTGATCCTGCACCCCAGGCCCACCAAGCCTTCCTTCTCTTCGAGGTGCGCAAATTGCTACCAGACTTGTCTGGGAGGGTAGCAATACTGACTTGATATGTCACCAAGCCACCGCGAGTCATTGTGAAAGTGAGATATGCATTCAATCACCTCCAACGATACTTAGTGAAGTCGAATTCATGGCGCATCTCTCAGTGATTGATCAGCGCCGAGAGTTTTATCCTTTTATCTTTATACCATAAAACATAAACTTTTCTATAAGCAAGTTATCCTTTGATTTTGAAGTGTTTTAGTTATTGGAAAATTATCGAGAGTTATCGAAAACCAGCTTCGTCGCGAGACCAGGATTAACGAATTTGCGACGATGTGCATTAATTTCGACATGTATTTGATCGGAAACCGTCAAACTCTCCGCTTTAAATAAACATTTAGACATTCATTTAACTTCTTTAATTGAGATAAAAATGTTGGCATCCGTATATGCTTATCTATAAGACACGATTTCTATTGCATTATTTGTTTCTGATTTTTGTTTTGAAGGAAATGTAGTGAAAGATCGACATAAGAAATATATTTTGGAAAACGTTGACTTTTTATTTACTGCCTATTACTAGCTTTCAGGGGGCAGGGTAGTATTTGTGAAACAACCACAATGATGCTGAGGTATTTGCAAAACTCAAGGACAATAGCGCGTTCGTTCCCCACCGCAGACACCTGCGGTCCGGAGTTTTGAAAATTTTGGAAATGTTTATTGTTAGAGTGAAAGAGCAATATGTTTTTTAAGCTTATCGATTGCACAACACCTCATGTGCTATAGTTATGGAAAAAATTATCTGCACTTATTGAAAAACTGTATGCCGAATATAGTAGTCTTGGTACTTTCGAAAAATCTCAAATGACATGAATGTGCAGCGTTGTAGCTTTTAATCTCCTGATCTTCGTCTAATTGTTCGAATCGTGTTTTTAATTTGTTTTCTTTTAATGGATGTTTCAATTCATTAACATTAAGGGGTAAAATTGGATAGAGCTCTTGGCGTTCCTCAATTCCTGAAGAATGCACCATGTATTCGACTTCATGAAGCTTCCTTAGAGGTGAACGAACGCATATCTGCCCTATGCAATGACTTCCGGTGGCCTACCGATTTGTTGAGCCACTGCTGCTATCCTCCTTGACAAGATTGGTACCAATTTGGCGACTCCGGAAGGATGGAAGGCTTAGTGAGTTTAGGGTGCGTAATCGAATCCATGTGTATTATAGGACACTTCTAACCACTGCGCTATACGCACCTTCATCCCTTTTACTTTAATTAATTTCGGATGGGTTTAGTAGGAAACGCTTCTATCGGATGAGGCAAAGAATTTCGAGTTTAACTCCAGCGCTATGTCAAGGATTCCATATTGAGGGGCGTAATTTTGTTGTATCTGTGCGTTTCATTCCCCAATGATTCTGAGCCGCCAATCATTGTCCAGCGCATCTCGTTATTGTTATTGACATTTTATTCTATTGCTTTGCTATGCAATATGATTTGTTTCTGGCATGGTTTTCATGGTAGTTAGTTGAAGACGGTGACACTTTCATCTTGTTTAAAGCAAAAGTGCTGAAATCTTTCATGTGCTTCCCTCTTGACCCTACTGTTTAAGATCAGCACTCTCATCGGGGCTATATGAAAGTCAAGTTTCCAACATTCGATTTTACTGCCCGTCCATCTCACTTTACACCTCACTTTCCTATGGCAAGGTACTTCCATTTTTCCGAAGTGTTTTCTGCACTGGTGATTATTTGGAACGATGTTTTTTGGATACTAAAGTTTGAGGCATACACAATGCTTCCCTAGTCATCGAGTTGAAAATCACATTCAAGTCGGAAAGTGTGTGAATCCTGTACTCTAAGCTGCACTGCATTCATCTGTTTAGGTGACCATGAAGTTTATTCATCTTTGGTAATTCCCATATAGTTGTTATATCTTTCGCAAGCATTAAAACGCTAGTTGTTGATTGTGTTGTTTTCAGAGTGGATGTCAGTGTTACTTTTACTACTATTTACACATACATAAATGGATATACTGATAAGCATAGTTAAAGGCATATTAAATGTGTGAGGCAAATGCAGTAATACAGTTTCAAAAGTTCACATATTCTTTCAGACTGTGTTGCATTTCAACCATATTGCCCTGAAAATGAATATAGAAATAGGGCGAAACTCAGCTGAGTTCACATATGGCAAATTTTTGTCTCTGTTCCTGTGGTGGCTTTTCGATAACTATGGATAATACAGCCACAATTATGCTGAGATACAACCACAACGTTTCTGAGATATTTGAAAAACTATGGACCGCAGGTGTCTATGGTGGGGAACGAACGCGCTATTGTCCTTTCCGGAGAGTAACGCGTTCACCACCACACCATGCGGGTCCTTCGTTTTGCCCGTCTCTCAGGCTAGTTCTATCGATCTTTTACCATCAACAATTACCCGTCTAGTCGAAGGACCCGCATGGTGTGGTGGTGAACGCGTTACTCCTCGGAAAGGACATTAGCGCGTTCGTTCCCTACCATAGACACATGCGGTCCAGAGTTTTGCAAATATCTCAGCAACGGTGTGGCTGTATTTCGCTTATAACCTGCCGTGAAAATTGTAGTAGGCAGAAAATAAAAGCTAAAGCATTATGGTGAGGTATTTGCAAAGTGCAAAACTCCGGTTCACAGGTGTCTGCGATGGGGATCGGACACATTATTACTCTTTTCGGGAGTTAACGCTTTCATTATCACACCATGCAGGTCCTTCGTTTGCGTTTTCTCTCGGCTTGTTTCCTATCTACTAGTGCCAGCAACAATCACCCGTCAACGGGATTGATCTGGTTGCACACATCGACATTGAACCTAATATTTACTATGGTTGGGCTTCACATAATACCGTGCCGGAGAAAATTCTAATAGCCAGTAAGTAAAAAAGTTAATGTTATGATTTCGACTACAGCGTCAGCTTAACTGGGTTCCATACTGATTTGTACTCACCGGATGGATCCCGTTGTTGTGTGATTGTTTATGGCACTGGTAGATAGAAAACTAGCTGAGAGAAAAACGAAACGAAGGATCCGAGTGGTGTGATGGTGAATGCGTTAGCCCCCGAAAATGTAATAGCGTGTTCGATCCCAACCGCAGACTCCTGCGGTACGGAATTTTGTAAACATTTAAGCATCATTCTGATTGTATTTCATATAATACGTTGCCGTAAAAATTGTAATAAGCAGTAAATAAAAAAGTTAACTAGGGATAAATTTTCAATCACAAATAACTGAGGAATGGAGAACTTTAAGATTCGCAGAGCGGACTTTGTTGTGAGACCATGAGCTGAGATATATTGGTAGGAACACCAAAGCTTCTATAATTTTTGGACCATTTTTTTTGAAAATGGATGCTAGTAGGGCGTTGTTATTTTAAAGTGACGTTGCCTCGGAAGAGTCCGTGTAAAAGTGACTTTTTCGGATCTCTAACTTGTGATCGTCTTCTCTTTATTTCACACGACCTGGTATCACATGCTGTGCGTATCTCAGCACATCTTGCATTCGATTCGTTTCCTCACATCCGTCGTGAGGGGATTACGTGTGAGATCGGTTGTTTCTGGAACAATTGTGATCTTTAAGAGTGTCGTTGAATGCTTTTCCAGTCACCTCTGTGAAATCCTTCAGTAGCCGTAGTAGGGCGTTCCAGATCATCACAGGTAATGGCCAGCATTTGTAGATTACGGCGAGTCAGCTGATCTAAGTATGTGTAAAACTTTGTGTCAAAGCTTGCTTTCATAACAGATTTTTATAGTTATTTTTATTTTCCGAGCATAAAAAATCCATCGTTCCTGTGTACTGCTTAATTTATAATTTAGTGAGTGTCTATTACATCTCAAAGATTGTTATCGTGGAGAAATCCAGTAGTGTAAATTTTGAGGCTTATTTTGGAATATATTTAATTTTTATGGTGTTTTAATTTCAGGACTACGTTTTTTCTACTTTGCGTCGTAGTCATCGCTCGTATTTCGTTCACTGCATCCAGCCTTCAGCAAATTTGCGTTCTATTTCGAGCTCACATGAAATGATTGACGTGTCGTTTGTTCGGAGTCAAATACAATCTATTCTCTTAATTGACTCTGTTAGGGTCAACAATAGAGGCAAGCATATTTTTGCTTGATTCGGTTGTTATTGAACAATCGTGCTTAGTGAGCATGTTTATTTTATATACGTATTGCAGGGTATCCGGAAAGAGTACCATTTCGCGATTTCCGTCGTCGTTTTGGCTGTCTCGTTGAGGATGAACTAAATTCGTCGATTAACAATGCACTTGATGATCGAGCTGCGGTATCATGGATTCTGGAACGAATGGATATACATCCAAGCAGATATCGTCTAGGTATTAGCCAGGTATGTTACTATGTATCAAGTTCAACGCGCTTTGCTTTCTTGCGTCGCCAATATGCCTGGATTCCATAAGTTACCCTTGCACCTTCCATTACCGAAGTGACTTAGATACCCGATTTATTTTCAGCACTTGAAATACCGGTGAGTATCGAATGATTCAACCGGTTACCATACTCTTCCATTTATGTCTTTAGCTCGCAAAATCTGTATTGTGAGTTCTTACTCGAGAGATACGAACATTATCACATTTTCTATTCGAAAGGCCTTAGTTTCTCTTAGAAAACTTTTGCTGCGGAAGCTCGACCCGTTTTCCCATGAGGCTTAGGAGCGGCTTCTCAGGTTTTATCAGTAAAGACGTATCTCAGTCACACACTACTTCATTCTGACTGAATTGTTTCAAGGGGTGCAATCCGCCTACGTACAAAAATATGCAAATATGCACATGTACAGAAAGTGTGAGCGTTACAGAACGAGCGCTCTAGGTTTGTGTCAATCCTTGTATTGGTCATCTACAACGTCCAGTGTTGTATCTATGTTGCTTCAAAACTAACCACTTTGAGATCCTTCGCCTTAATGTAGGTATCACGTCAGAATATCACTATTCTCGTAAACGAGATTATTTCAACAAGTGCATTTACTCATCAACCACATTGTTTTATAGGTTCTATTGGCTTCTGATGTGATGAATGAATTAGAGGATCGTCGCGAATTCTCTCTTTCGGGTTTAGTAACGGCGTTTCAACGGGAATGTCGAAAATATCTCGCTTCAAAATGGTTGCACCATAGACGAATCTTGGAAACGGCTATCAAATGCCTTCAGGTATACGAAAGATGAAGATAGATTTTAGCCTTTTACTGTCTTTTCGTTGGTTCTTAGGTCTGTTTGCCAAGAGAAATGAAGCACATCAATCTAAATTTTCTTGCGGTCTTCGAAGTCAAAATCTGTTGTGGGAAAGTCGTTGGTATTTAGGGAACTCTAGCGTTGTGGCTTCTTTCCGCTACTTCTACAATATTTTAGGACATTACCACATGCTAAATGTGACTGGGGCTTTTAACGGTTGAATAAATGAAGTCCATATGGTAACAAGTTTGCTCGAATAATTCGTTTTTTTAAACGATGAAGTGTGCTCAATGCCCCGATAGTAGTTACTCGATTTTTAGGTCCTGTAAGTGAAAAGGGGTCTGAAATGAAAGCTAGCAGTATTTGAAGTAGTAGCAACAATTTTGTCTTGTTTGCTGAAATTTTTACTACTTGCAGGATGTCCTGTAACCAGATCACACGTTTTGTTTAGAAAAACGGCAAGGCCTACATTCGAGTGCGTGAATGGCCATGGTGGAAACTCTACACGAAAATTGTACCGCTGCTAGCAGCAACGAGGTTTTCTTTTTCAGAACTGTTCTAGTAATTCGAAATATCGAGTTAATTAAACTCTGGAATTAATAATTAATTTGTGTTTTATGAGCTGTCCTTACAATGTTATTAATCCTACTTGAAACATGATGACTGACCTTTCGGCGGTTCTGCCTTCTTCAAAGCCTAGAAGTACTATAATTCGTATGCCAAACCCAAAGATCCTAAGAATAAAATGATCGAACGTAGTGATGTAATAATGTAATAGTAAATAAAAAATAATGAATACAAAAAATAAGTCGCCGTTTTCTTCCTCAAATGATAAGGCCACCTGTATGCAGTTTACATACGATAGGCAATGAACCTTACTCAGATCAGAAAATTAGTCTGAGATAAAGCGCTTCAAGACTCATGTAGCGGAGTAGTTAGAGGTGCCCTAAAGTACACACGTGGTTGTTGATTCGAGTCCGCGTTCCGGCTTCACCAACTCTTCCATCCTTTCGGGCCCAGCAAATTCATACAAGGCTTGCATGAAAGGGTAGCAGCGGTAGGCCACCGCAAGTCATTGTATAAACCAGATATGCATTCAGCCACCACTCACCATGTTTAAGGCGCTGTGCCACGTATGATTGTGAGGCATCCGTTCTTCTTATTAAGTTTTGGATTTTTGTAGTCTACACAAAACATCTCAAAGCTTTTCCACGTTTATGCTTTTGATTCCTGCGCCAGCATCATGACTGCCACTTCAAAATCATCGCCATATATAATGGGCAGATATTTTATTTGCAATACGAATTAGGTTTTCATTCGGACTAGCGAATATTCAACGAATAATAGGAAACATTAAACATCGCATTTCAAGAACTATTATCAACCTCGCTTTTGCTTAGCATCTTCCAGTATTGTTTCACAATTTTCAGGATTTTCACAAGGAGGATTTTTAAGAAATAATAAGATTAGGAAAGGAAATTCACTTCAACTTTACTTATTAACATATTCGTTCAAAGGACTTCCTATGAAGATATTCTTTTCTTGGCCTAATAAGTGTACCGTATTTATGACTTCACTTTGCTCTTGTTGTGTTTTTAGAATGGTCCGAAAAATTGGTTCGGTGAGAGTTTTCTCCTTATTATGCAGCCTTAATATAGGAGTGATCTGTCTCATCAAGAGTGCGAACTTCGGATCCGGCAATTAGAACAACAATTACATCTACTTCGCGTAGAGAAAACTCGGCAGGAGGGACAAATATACGACTTAGAGGAGCGCCTAGCAAGCGAAATGCAGACGACCCACGAACTGACGCAAGCTCTCAATCGAGAAACCCAGACAACAGCCGAGATAAACAGAAGATTGCAGCAATGTAAAGACGGAGGTGGGTGTGTTTCTGTTTGAAACGAAAAACAAGGTGTTGTTACCAAGTGCACATCTTTTAGGTTCTGGAACTTCTTATCTGATTTCAAAGTATTTTCAAATTGGTATATCTCTGCTTAGAACAAACATTATTAGTGGAAATTGAAACTTATAATCTAAGGTTTTCGCCAGCAACAAAGAATTTTGCTTATACAGGGCTGCCTAAAATTTTCAACTTCTGGAGGCGATAAAAGCGTTGAAGGTAACATTCACCACTACTTGGCTTTTGAAGCATTTTTTGGAAAGGAAGGTATGTATGTTGGTCGAAGCAGTTTCGTAGCCCAGCTTGTTCAACTTGTGCAATGTCGATTCTACGACGCGTCAGCGTGCATAAAGATTGGTCCATTTTGTCGACTTCTTGGGCGTACTTCTGCGCCATAAGTTTCTCACCTGATTTCAGGAAGCTGTGATGGATTAAACTGGCGGCAAACTACCAAGTGTTTAGCACGATCTTCTCTTGGTGTAATTTAGGCTTTTAGGCTTTGAGAAAGGAGCTCATCACGATTGAGCCACTGAGATAATCATGGTTGGTTGTAGTAGAGTATTCATATATTCGGACGTCATAATGCTGTCGAGAAACGGGATAATTTCTTTGATTTGCAGTCAGTTTTTGCGATATCTATTTGGTGATCATCTTCGCGTTTCCAGTTTTCTTTAGATTCTTTGAAACAGTTAAGATGCTTACGCCGAGTTCTTTTACACCTCAAAGAGTTGTTTATGTATTTGCTTCCAGCAAAACCTTTAATTCATATGATCATCATTTGCAGAAAAACTTTGCGACCTCCTTCACCTTGAAGATCGAATTCGCCATTACAGATTTCGCTAAACCTGTGCTGAATTATGCGTTCGATAACACATTCTTTGATATTGCTTTCCAATAATATTCCTAGCCGTTTGCGCTGCGCTAAGACCGAGTTTGAATTCGTAGTTGATGGTCAAAATTGCTCTTCTAAAATTTATAATTCTAACGTTTAAAATTTTTCAAAAACATGGTTTATATCATAATTGAATTCAGGGAGCGAAAATGCATGGAGTGAGATTTGTAAAAGGATAAAGGATGAAACTCTCGGCGTTGATCAATCCCTGAGGGATGCGCCATGCATTCGACTTCATTAAGTATTGTTGGAGGTGATTGAATGCATATCTGGCCATTACAAAGACTCGCGGTGGTCTGCCGATGTATCGAGCCAGTGCTGCTATCCTCTCAGACAAGTCTGGTACCAATTTTCCGCCCCCGGAGGGATGGAAGGCTTGCTTGGTGGGCCACGTGCGCATTTCACGTGCGCGCCGCAGTGGCGCCTCCAAGCACTGCGCCACACGCGCTCCTTTAAGATTTGTATAGTTATATAATAAATAATACAGATTTTGAAAAAAGAAAACCTGTTGACACACCCAAAAGAAGTGAAATTACATATCGGACATTGGTTTCCAAACAGCTCAGTATTTAGTGTGATAAATTAACCAGTATGTAGTGATCATTTTATGTTCTGAATGGAACATCAAATAAACCAGATAAAATAACCCGTTTATGAACTGGTTAGCTAAAAGAATATGTTTAAGGGAGAAAAGAAATGGGGAAAGGAAAGTCAAATATTTTTGCATAACTGGAGTGCTGGAAGTTGTCTGGTCAGTAATAATTTATCGTATTCTTATTGCGCTTATATTATTATTTCTATTACCGTTTGTCCCACCGATCTCCCTCATATGAGGGATCTCGGGCCGGTTGGTCGCTAGGCTACGTGGCGCGTTCCCAGGTAGCGGATAGAGGGTTAATCGTGGACTAAAAGCGGCCTTTGCTTCCCTGAGACGCGGATGGATCCAGAGGATGGACTCCCTGTTTCTGCTGCGTCGATTTGGCACATACTTTCTGTATTTGCTATGCGTATTCATGCATGCATGTATGAATGCGTTCTCGCTTTATGCGGATTGTATTCTACGAGTCAATTCGGCTAAAACCTGCAATCAAGTGACAGGGAAGTATATGGGAGGCGGTTAGGAGTCGCCTCCAACAAACAAGTTCACTGTCCACTCTGGGAGAGCCCGGCAAGCTACCCGTGAGTATAACCAGCCCCCACGTTCAGAGCCCAGCAAGCTATACGTGGGTATCAAATAAACAGTAAACACAGTAAGAAACAGTAACACAGTAAGAAAAAACGGGTCTCATTCTCCTGACCCCGAAAGAGCCCCAAATTTCGCAGCGTTGGAGAATGATAACCGATGAACAAGAGCTGTTTGTGACTGGATTCCTCAGGATGTCAAACGTACTGCTGGAAGACCACCGACTCGATGGTCAGAGTTCTGCACAAAAAGCCTAGAGGAAGGATCTGATGCTCGCCGAGTCCCTAAAGCGAGCAGAACCCACTGGGATACTCTTGCACGCGACAGGGAAAAATGGAGGATTTACTGGAGCCCGCTCGAGTATTACCGTTTGTAAGATTACCAATTTTCATGTGTTATGCCCCATATTTAATTTGTTGTGCGGATCCTAGCACTTCTTTCTTTCAATCCGTGTTTCCTCGCATCCGTTGTCCACGAAGGTCAGATTTACTTGTGATGTCGACTGCTGCTTTAGCACTTTTGCTCTTTCTTCATGAATTTGGTCTGGTGGAGTCGACTGTTTTTGACAAATTTTGGGATTGCCGTACTGAGCTTTTATGAATGTTGCTGGATGTAAGCTGTAACGATGTTTAATGAAGTCGAATGCATGGCTCATCCCTCGGGTTGATTAGCACTGAATACTTTATATTATATATATATAATATCTTTCTTTTAGGCTCTTCGTGAAAAACTCTGACCATCGGGTCGGTAGTCTTCCTGCAGTACGTTTGACATCCCGAGGAATCCAGTCACTAACAGCCCTTGTCCATCGGTTATCGTTCATACGCATTGCGTGTCCGGCCAACCTTATCTTCGACTGTTTGGCGTATAGAACGGCATCTTCGATTTTCGATCGTTGACATAGATCGGGGCTTCGGATCCCATCAATTACTTGTGTCCAACGGGATACTCCTAGCATCGCCCTTTCGACTGCAGGTTCGATAACGCTGAGTGATCTTTCAGTCTACATACGCAGCGACCAGGATTGTGACGAATACGTTAGGGCAGGAAGAACCGTTGAGTCGAAAAGGTGATGGAGCTTATTTGTTGGAGGCGACTCCTAACCACCTCCCATATACTTCCCTGTCACTGGATTGCAGGCTTTTGGCCGAACTGACTCGTAGAGTACAATTCGCTTAAAGCGAGAACACACACACGCATGCATGGATATGCCTAGCAAATAGAGAAAGTATGTGTCAAATCGGCGCAGCAGAAACAGGGAGTCCATCTGGATTCACCTACGCTGCAGAAACAGGGAGTCCATCCCTTGGATCCACCTGCGTCTCAGGGAAGCAAAGGTCGCTTTTGGTCCGCGATTAACCCTCTATCCGCC
>MQTX01000056.1:232162-280448 GCA_009735665.1 Angiostrongylus cantonensis
CTTCAGATGTCTGATCTTATCCTGTCCGAACCTGGTGCTGTTCGATTTTTCACCGACGAAATGGCATGTCGGATTTCGGAAGGGAGAATCGGTGGAACAGCATATCCATCCTCTTTTATTTCATAAGACGGGAGACGGACGTGGCTATCGAAGAGATCTAAGTAGTAATCTGGATGATTTTCTCCATTGCCGTTCTACAGTGGTTCTGGGACTACGGTTTTTAGATTTAGCGGCTTTTTCTCCTTTCTGTGAGAAATAAAATCTTGCACGATGGAGACGGTGGTCTGATCCAGTGTAAAATTTTGGGACGACATATATAATATTTGCAATTATTTAGTATCAATGTTTACACAAGTATGTAATGTTTTGTACAGTTTTAAATCACTTTCAACTTTAAACTTGCTTAGAATTAAAGCTTTCGAGAAATTGTTGAGGAAAGTTAAATTTCTAAGACATAAAATGTGAGAGCGGCGGTTGCAAGCTGCAAAAGAATTTTTTTTTTGCAGAGTAGGGTAGCTCTTGGATCCACCTGCGTCTCAATGAAGCAAAGGTCGCTTTTGGTCCGCGATTAACCCTCTATCCGCCACCTGGGGACGCGCCACGTAGCCTCGGGACTAACCGGCTCGAGATCCCTCATATGAGGGAGATCCGTGGTGTGTATATATAATATTTGCAATTATTTAGTATCAATGTTTACACAAGTATGTAATGTTTTGTACAGTTTTAAATCACTTTCAACTTTAAACTTGCTTAGAATTAAAGCTTTCGAGTAATTGTTTCAGGAAAGTTAAATTTCTAAGACATAAAATGTGAGAGCGGCGGTTGCAAGCTGCAAAAGAATTTTTTTTTTGCAGAGTAGGGTAGCTGTTATTTCCTCGGCGGAAATATGCAGATTCGGTTTTCTTATAACTAACTGTTTTTGTTATGAATGAGACATAGTGATTTGAAGTTAACAGCGACTAATATTTTCGCAACTTAGTTTTAATGGGTCTACCCCAGAAAACAATTTACAAAACGCATTGTTTGAAAAAAAAACTCTAAGAAGCACGTCATAGAAGGAATGTTGTGAAAAAGTGGGAGGGAAATTATAGGAGAGCACAGAGTTGCACAACTGAGGCATTGAAAATTAGAAGGGTCAAATGTCCTATGTCGAACTTCTAATTTTTGACTTGTTTAAGAAGCGTGCGACCTAACATCTTATCCTATAACAGAAAAGTGATAACACAGTGTTTTACATTTGTGGGGCTTAGCAACATATCAGCATCGGCAATTCCAGTGGTCATTGAGCATTTTCATTTTGAATCAGTAAGTCTCACTTCATTCCCCTCAAGCATTTGTTTATCTTTCGACTCCTCAGCTTAGAGCTTCTGTGATAAATTACCATTTTTCATCGGAATTCGGGAGCCACAAGCACTTACCATTACTATAAACTAAATCGAGGGGTACCACTGTATGACATTCTTATGCTGGCCGTTAACAGAAGTAGATCTGGTCACAGAGAGCCTAGGGATTAGTTGATGAGAAGCTTTGAAGCAAACACTTCCTAGTAGAATACCCATGAAAAGATTGAGCTCTGCCTAAGGCACCGTGTCTTATTATATCATTTCGACATGAGTTAATTTCCACAGTCGACGAGCATATCGGTCTTTGTAAACGGTAAATGAACTCTTTTTCCTCGCCCTTTGTTCTTCCCCTCGTGGAGGTTTTTTGCTGTAATTAATTTTTGTATTCAATCGATAAATTTTCCATCAAACTGTGCACCAAACTTCGGACCAGAAACGTCTTCTTCTATAATCAGTAGTTCACAACAAGCTTTTTTCTGTGTTTGTTTGATGAATTAGAGAGACTGTTTTGATGTGGGTACAAATATGTCGAAAATAATAGAAGCCATAAAGATGTCTGTACACTACATGAGTTCGGGCTTTTCGTACAATCGTGGCACATAATGCATGCTAAGCATAAGATCTCTCCTTTATTTGTTATCAATTGTTTTACTTGTGAAAATCAACTGAATTTTTAGCCGTGGAAGATGAGCGAGTTAGCCGAACGTCGTCTGTTGCAAGGTTGGAATCAGATGAGAAGGTTCTTTTTTTTAACAAACCATTCTCAAGTTATTCTCCTAATAGCTTTTTGTTCGTTCTTTATCTGAAGAGTTCATTCGTTTTTATTTTGGTAGCGCACATGTTTTAAAACATTGTATCAAAATATAGTGGATATGAAGTACATTAGATGTTGTTTGTCGTTGGATTTCACCGAATGTTTTCTTTTCATTATCTTAAGATCTCCATAACATTTGAAACCTTAAGGCTGCTGAATTAAAAATCGAGTTAGCACGTGTTCAGCAAGCTGAAGAACAAATGCGAGCGAAAACGCAACATGTCGTTACGCAGCTCAGGGTACGTTGCATGAATGACTTCCTAAAAAAGATTTTAATGTATTGTTCAGGACGTTGAAGTTGAACTGAATAACATTCGTGCCCGAAACGAAACATTGGAGAAAAAGCAACAGAGGTTAGTTTATGTTTTATATTTGGAGAGGGGAATAAACCGGAGATGGCGTAGGACCGAAAGTCAGTCTATATTGTTGCGAGCACTCAGTGATGTACCTTTGGTATTTGGTGCTCTTTGAACTTTTTTGTTTAGGTTTGATGCTGATATCCAGGCCGTCGAAAAACAACTGGAAGAAATGAAAGAAAGCAAAGAGAAAGCAGAGAAGGAGAGGGATGAGCTTCGAATAACTGTGTCAAGAAAAACTGGAGAAGTTCAGGTTGACGACGAATTTTTGCTTACAAACTACAAAAATTCTCTGTATTTCGGGTTACATTGTCTAAAAGATTTAGTTGCATTGTATGAAGATGGCACTTCCTTGGTGGTGACAACTGTTTTGTCATTTGAGGTTTATGAAACTTCTTTTAGGTTAGTTAACCTTTCGGAACCATGCGCATTGACTTCAATATGTACGGTGACGGGTTTCACTATCCATACATGTTGACTTCGATGCGCACATTTTTTGCCGGCCTATTTAACCTAGAGTTTTTCTTTTAAATAGGGTTTTATAAAAGATTGCTTATCGAAAACAGATTTCGTACTGAGGCTAAACCAACAGCAAGTAATTGTTAGCATTTTTGTTGAGCAAACTCGAGGTGTTATTTTTATTGTTTATTCACGAATAAGCTGACGTTTCGGTGGACTTCACTTTCCTCAGAGCTGGAAAGGTCAAGTTGACAGCAATCTATTCGGCCAAACATCTCCATATCGAAACAGAGAAAACACTAAACCAGGATTTCAATCATATAGAACACATCTTTGCCCACTTAGCGGTTTATATGAGGGTTAAAATGAGTATGTTGGGTGGAGATCAACCTCACAGAATTCGCACGGAAGTGTAATGAGCCCCTTTAATAAGAATCTGCCATTTTTGGGAATATATTTGGTCTTCGCACGCCCTAAAGGACATGAGATAAACTGTACCGGGGCTCATGCAATCACCGTCTCCACCATTACTTATGCAATTTTGCGTTGCATATAGATGATCATATATGCGGTTACGAACTAGCTGGCGTCTTAGATTACTCGGTGGAATTTCATTGATAGTTGCCTCCAGACCGGCCCTTCTTAAACAGCGTTTTATAGCTGTACTTATTTCATTTGAATTGAAAGGCAGGATAAACGGGAGATTTTTGTCGTTAGAGTTGTGGTTTGGGGGTGGGGGCTAAGATTATCCCTACACCTATCATCCCGAGCTACAGTTTCGTAGCCATTAGACTCTCTGCTCTCTTCTCTTGTACACGTTAGTTGCTGTTCGAAATAAACATTTTTTCTCACAATTCCCCTTTCCTTTTCCAGATAGGTAAGAAGAGAAGTAATGGGCTAAGATGTTTTTACTACTTTACTCTCCTTTACCCTACTTTTGCTACCACTTCGTAATGTACCCACTTTCTGACAGATTAATTTAGACGTTGAGGAATGACAGGCATTTTTCTTTCGGTTTCTCTCAGGTGAATTTGATATACTCTGACTGTTCCTTCAACAACTCAAAGCATTTGTCCACTTCCTCTTCTGTTGAACAAAGGACAAAACAGTCATCTGTATATCTACAGTAGAGTAACGGCCCGAGATCGGCCACCAGTCCTTCCAATCTACACATAAACCCAATCGCAAAATTCTCGCCCAGTCGTTGTCCCATTGCCAACCCTCTTACTTGAGCGTAGTACTTTCCGGACCATCTGAAGATTGAGCAGCTAAAGTATTTTTTTAAGAGTGCCATCAACTGCTCTATCTTGAAGCCATACATGTTTATTTCTCCTTCGCGTCGTATAAGAATATGGCTTGCATTGCGTATTCATTCGACACTTTTGTTGGTTATTCGTAAGATGGGCTGGAATGTGTTTCAACTACTGGTTAAATATTAGGGTTAAAAACCATATTATCCTATCCATTGTCCCGTCTACACAACTGATACGTCTAACCTTAAACAATGATAGATCGGTAGATGCAAGGTCATCGGTGGATACTAACTTCTGAATTTTTATACGCAAGTACAAAACGGGACATGTTAGTAAGTAAACTTTTAGGTGAGAGACAACTGATAGTTTTAAACCAGCAGCCCTTGCCAGTTTAACCCATTCGTTGTTCAATTTTCGGTATTTACTTTTAAGCTCCTTCTCAGATGATGGGCGATAAAGTGAAGCATCTTCAAGGTGCTTTTCGTTATCTCAACATTTAACTGGTGGGGAATTGCGACAAACTGTCCACTGTTATCACTAACGGATAGTCTTACGTTTTTCGACCTAATCAGCTCTCGTACCTCTCGCACATCGCGTTTTGGCACTTCAGTGGGGTTTGAGCTGTATCTTTTCGCGCTTTAGTGATTGAGGACCTTGAAAGTTCCATTCATAAACATCCGAAATTTCACATCAACTTCATTATTGGGATCTTGTTGTCTAAAAAACTGTTGAGGAAGTGGTGCTTCGCACCTATTTTTTGCACCCCTACAGCAAGCGTCCTTAATGCTCAATACTTGCAGAAAAACGCTCACAAGCGAGTTTGCTCATTTGCTTGAATGCTACCGCGGGTACTAGCTTCTCTGTTGGTATTTAAATGGACACGAGATCGTCACGATAAAATGGCAAATTACTGAGGATAATTCTGCAGAAGTGTTTGTAGTACACAGAAAGTCTATACTTGCCCGAAGTGAGCACTTGTCATTGCGTTGATACACATTCCCAGCTCTTATCATATATTCTTTCTTCGAAGTTGTAAACGTTTCCAATTGAAAACATTCATTTTCAATGTGCTGCTTCTACAGGCACCACTTGTATGGAGGTATTAATGGAATGTAGCAGGAGTATGCATAGAGGAGTGTGCATTCATCATTATGGAAAGTGCTTTCAAAAGAATGCATATTCTTAATTCATGTTTCTGTGACGTTTTACTTATGTTGTGAAACCTGTGCTCAAGAACATTCATTTAACAATCTACAATTTCTACAGGTTTGCTTGCGTAGAGTCAACACTTTTTACATAGGATTTGGAAGTTTTACCAACAATCTGTTCTTCTGTAGAGTTAATCATTCATAAACACATCAACTAATAATAAACATCCGAAATTTCACATCAACTTCATTATTGGGATCTTGTTGTCTAAAAAACTGTTGAGGAAGTGGTGCTTCGCACCTATTTTTTGCACCCCTACAGCAAGCGTCCTTAATGCTCAATACTTGCAGAAAAACGCTCACAAGCGAGTTTGCTCATTTGCTTGAATGCTACCGCGGGTACTAGCTTCTCTGTTGGTATTTAAATGGACACGAGATCGTCACGATAAAATGGCAAATTACTGAGGATAATTCTGCAGAAGTGTTTGTAGTACACAGAAAGTCTATACTTGCCCGAAGTGAGCACTTGTCATTGCGTTGATACACATTCCCAGCTCTTATCATATATTCTTTCTTCGAAGTTGTAAACGTTTCCAATTGAAAACATTCATTTTCAATGTGCTGCTTCTACAGGCACCACTTGTATGGAGGTATTAATGGAATGTAGCAGGAGTATGCATAGAGGAGTGTGCATTCATCATTATGGAAAGTGCTTTCAAAAGAATGCATATTCTTAATTCATGTTTCTGTGACGTTTTACTTATGTTGTGAAACCTGTGCTCAAGAACATTCATTTAACAATCTACAATTTCTACAGGTTTGCTTGCGTAGAGTCAACACTTTTTACATAGGATTTGGAAGTTTTACCAACAATCTGTTCTTCTGTAGAGTTAAAATCAGTCTACAATTATATGCAATGCGCACTTCCAGTCTGTAGTATGGAATTCTTAGCTTGAATTTCTGCTCCATACGAACAAGTTATATTTTTGATGAGTTTTTACATTGATCGCACCTATTACCAACTTGTCTAGAATGTCATGTAATATATCTCGAATCTCCATTCTCTTTCAACTTTCTGTAATGTTCATCCATCCAAGCGCTTTCACGTTCTTGAACTGGATATGGTCTTTTCGAGAACACGGGTAGAGGTCGAGGGTGACACTGTCGTCTTTTATGTTTCACAGATATAAGTTCCACTTGAAGTTGTTGAACAGTTTTGTGCACTTATTCCTTCCCTATTCCTTATTCTCCTGACGATAACTAAGCATGTCTGCGTGAGCAAGTGGTTGAAGAGCTATGTATACTAAACTTAGGTGGAACTTAGTATTAGAAAATGATGAACGAACATAATCCGCGTACGATTTACTTGTTTTCTAACATGTGGAGGACAACGACCATCTGCTCACTAAGATCCAAAAGAACTGTTGTATCATCGAATAATTTTGGATTTTGACGTGATTTGAATGATGGATTTGTCGTGTGTGTTTTAGAGTTTATATATATATATACATGCGTGTGTTAGTGTGTTCTCGCTTTATGCGGATTGTCATCTACGAGTCAATTCGGCCAAAAGCCTGTAATCAAGTGACAGGGAAGTGCATGGAGGCAGTGTCGGCGTTCTCTTCAACACGAGTTTGTTCGTGAACATCGATTCATTCGAACAGCTTACAAACCGCTCGTTTACGATTAAAAAGATGTGGATCAATACCGGCTTTGACAATCTTCGTCGTTGGAGCGCTGACATCAAACTATGACGAAGAAGAAGTCCAAGCGTTCTATATGGACTTGGAGAAGTTCTACAGAGAAGACCATTCATTCTTCAAGTTCATCATTGGAGATTTCAATGCCAAGATTGGACCAAAGAGATCGTCTGAGGAACGTCACATTGGGACCCACGGATTAGAATGGAACGAACAGAGTGAGCGGCTTTCTGAGTTTATCATGGCGACCAAGATCATCCATAGTAACTCGCAATTCCAGCAGCTCCATCCTCAACGGTGGACGAGGGAGTCTCTCAATGGAGAGTACCGTAACGAAATAGACCACATCACAGTAAATATAAAGTTTTGCCTAACCGATATCGCTGTTGTCCCAAATTTCAGCCCGGGATCGGATCACCGTCGCCTTCATGCAAGATCCTATTTCCTGTGGAGAAAAGAAAAAGCCGTTAAATTCAAAAACCGAAGTCCCAGAACCACCACAAACTGGAACTTATTCAATCTATTAGTCTGCTGTCGGGAAACTGCCGTTGTCGACAACATCTACGAGTAATACGATCGGCTGATTCAGCATCTTCACGCTAGCACTATGAAAGCTGAGAGTTCGAAAGTCACCAAGAGACGTCTGTCTCCAGAAACTCTCTAGCTGATACGCCAGCGTGGAGTCGCACGAGCTACAGCTAACCGCCAACTTACGCCCGAACTTGCGAAACGATGCAGGCAGGCGATAAAAGAAGATCTTAAAGACAGAAGAGCAGCAGTAATGGTCGAAGCTGCAGAGGCTGAGAAAAGCATTCGGAAAGCCCACTGAAGCTTCGCCAAATGCAAGACCAAGAAGATTGCACTCCGAAGCCCAGACGAAACAGTTAGAGCGTTCAGAAAGGCATTGGAGAAATTCATTGACGAACACTACTTAGATCTCTTCGATAGCCAAGTCCACCTTCCGTCATATGAGATGAAAGAGAATGGATATGTTGCACCATCGGTTCTTCCTTTCGAAATCCGAAATGCTATTTCGTCGGTTAAAAATCGAACAACGCCAGGTCGGGACAGAATACAACCGGAACACTTGAAGAACGCTCCGCTAGTACTCGTAAACACACTGGCTACGCTCTTCACACGTTACCTGTCTGAATGCAAAGTTCAGTGGATAACCAGCAATACCGTGTTATTGTTTAAGAAGGGTGACTTACACGATATCGGCAACTATCACCCAATCTGCTTGCTGTCTGTCGTCTACAAAGTTTTCACTCAAGTCATCCTAAAAAGGATTGACAGATCACTGGACGACGGACAGCCATATGAGCAAGCAGGGTTTCGAGAAAGATTTAGTACGATGGACCACATCCACACGATAACAAAGCTCACTGAAGTATCGCGAGAGTACAAAAAACCGCTCTGTATCGCTTTCATCGATCTACAGAAGGTCTTTAATCAATTGGGATAAAAGCAGTCATGGTAGGCCTTGATAGTCAAGGAGTCCCTATTAAGTACATAAATATTCTTCGTGAGCTGTACAAAAATTTCACAACCAAAATTTCACCATTCTACAACGTTATTAACGTTGACGTCAAAAGAGGAGTTAGTCAAGGCGATACAATCTCGCCAAAATTTTTTACGGCCACCCTCCAGAACGTCATGCGAACATTGGAATGGGATAATATGGAAGTGAAAATCGATGGTCGGCAGTTGCATAATCTTCGCTTTGCTGATGATATCGTCCTTATAACACGAAACATTAGCCAAGCGGAGCCCTTCATTCTTCCGAGATCGGCACATTTTTACCAGACTGGTCTGGGAAGATATTAACATTGACTTGATGCATCGATAGGTTACCGCAAGTCATTCCATAGTTCAGATATGTATTCAATCACCTCGAACCGTGCATGACGTACCCCTCAGGGATTGATCAACGCACGAGCTTTATCCTTTATTTTTATATCTTTGTGATATTTTTGTTATCCTTTCATCTGAGAACCATTACGCCTTTCATATTCTGTTTTATCAACCACTGGCCTTTGAGCATTTTCGGCTGTTTGACGTCTTTTGGTAGCAGATCTTGTTCCTTCTACAGGTTGTGGTCAACTGATACTCCTTTGTGATAGAGTCTCAGAAAAGAGAATGATATTTGTACCAATTTCCAGTTTACTCATATCTGCCTTTGGCCTGTAAATAGTTCGTGAGTGTCATCACCACTGCATCAGCGATGTTCAGTTTGGGATTTCTGCGTCTGCGTATACCATCATGTTGTAGGTATAATCTCCGTCACTTCACACTTAGAGAATTCCAACCCGTAATCGTTCCCTTTGTGGAGATTGTATTGGCGGAATACAATTCTTCTGAATTACCAGATCTATATACAGCATTATAATTCCGATTAATGAGCGGCCCATTAGTCGGCTTGTCTTGCGTAATCTGTTACTTCTATCACAATTCGAGTTGTAAGTGTGAGTTAAAATCTTTTCGAATCTGGTTCTTAACATTACATCTGGTCGTATACTGTGTTTTCCAAAAGCTCTTATGATTGGCCCAATAATCTCTCCTACATGGCAATTTGAATACACTTGAAAACCCAATCGGATGAATCTTTCACCTCTTCGACAGTTGTTTTTTCCCACGCAGGATTCTTCTTCTGTTGCACATAAATACTAGTCTGTTCTACAAACTCTCTCCAAACGTCGGCCATGAATGCTTCGTAGAAATCAAATGATTCCTTCCACATGAACAAAACCTGCTTTTTAAATTCCGTTGTAGTTGTATAGTAATAACTCTAGGACCTGAAGACTACGACTTCTGAGTTGCGAACTACAGTAGCTCGTCTTCAGCGCGAAGCCGAAGAGCGGTCGGACACGGTGAGTAATGAAGAATTGGCTGCTCTACGAAGGGAAAAAAGAGAATTGGAAAACAAACTAAGAGAACAGGTACGTACAAATATTAGTATGCATGTTAAATTTTTGGACACGTTTCAATTTCTTTCCGAAGGGCCAGTGTATATTATGGTATTTAAATTAAGATAATTGTGGGGGGAGTAGCACAGTGATTAGTGATGCAGTCCATCAGGAAACGTCGTGCTACCTCGACTCTCTCTCCAGCGCTATCCCTCAATCCACGCGGTAACGCATTAGCCTGGCTAGTACAACGGTAATTGACTCGACCAGCATTCTGCGACATTCATGGTGAGGAGGAAACCAACTATCAGCCGAAACAACACACGAAATCTTTGAAGACTTTTGTGGACTATGAATGCGACGAAAACTAATGGAATGCGGAAAGTGCTGGGATTCGCCGAGTAAATATGATGGATAGTCGTGTAAAATAAAAAAAATATTATTGTACATTACTGTGCAACTAAGATGATGCTGAGATATTTGCAAAACTCCGAACTGCAAGTGTCTCCGGTGGGGAGCGAACCCGCTATTGTCCTTTTCGGGAGTTACGCGTTCACCACCACACCATGCGGATCCTTGGTTTCGCCTGTTACTCAGTTCTATCGATTAGCGCCATCAGTAATCATCCGTCAACGAGGTTGATCCAGGACGCCCAAATCGGCAACGAACCCAGTTAAGCTGAGGCTGTATTTGAAATCAGAAGCTTAACCTTTTTATTTATTTCCTACTGTAGTTTTTTACCGCATGGTATCTGAGAAAGTCTAAAATTATGCTGAGATACTTGCAAAACTACGGGACGCAGGTGTCTGCGGTGGAGAACGAACGCGCTGTTATCCTATTAAATGTATTTCACATAATACCCTGCCATGAAAAATTACAGTAGGCAGTGAATAAAAAGGTTAAGATTATGATTTCAATATCAGCCACAGCTTAACTGGGTTAGTTGCCGATTTGGGCTCCCTAGGTCAGCCCCGTTGACAAGTGATTGCTTACGGCGTTGATCGGTAGAACTAGCTGAGAGACAAGCGAAACGAAGGTCCTACATAATGTGGTGGTGAACTCGTTAGCCCTCGGAAAGAATAATAGCGCGTTTGTTCTCCACCACAGATACCTGCGATCCAGAGTTTTGCAAATTACTCAGCATCGTCTTAGTTGCATTTTACATCATACCTTGCCGTAAAAAACTGTAGTAGGCAGTAAATAAAAAGGTTAGGAATGTTATTGTATTTTTATTATAAACTCGTGAGTGATTCAAAGGAGGAGGAGCTGGACGATTTGGCCGACACGAATCACCGGTTGGAACAACAAATTACTCGTCTGGAAATGGGTACTGAGCGACTAAAATCCGACCTAACCCATGAATCCACGAGCAAGGAGACAGAATTGGACGAGATCCGTGGCCATTACCAAAGAAGGGTGAGTTGATTTCGGTCTAGAGACTTTGCTGGATCAAAGATAACTCATTCCATCATTCCTGTTGTAGTTACGCGCTCTCGAGGATCAGCTGGACGATTTGCAAGGTGCAAATTCAACTCTTGTTAAAGAAAACCGTGTGTTAGAAGCGAGGGCGCGACAGTTTGACATAAGTAGGCAAAGGTTTGTCCTCGTTTTGCTTTGCAATTTAAGAAAAATGACCTTCGTTTTTTTTATCGAGTCCAATAGCTTTTCATGGGCTAATTTGCTTTGTATGGGCTTGCGGGAAAAGCTGTAGTATGGCATGCATACTTATTAAGAGTAAAGTTTTCTCATATAGAGTCAGAAATATAAATCTGGTAATGATTAGTTCGAAAAATTAGTAATTCAGCTTCGAGTTCTCTGGTGGGCAATATCGTCGTGAACTAAGAAGAGTTCAAGCATTACTGGCTGATACTCAAGCTGTCTTAGCTCACGAGAGAGAATGTGCACCGTCGCAACTCCTTCTACGTCAGTTAAGGTAGGATCTTCGGTATTCTTTGCTTGATTCGTCCTTACTATTTTAACTTCACATAACTGTTGTTATTCCTTCAGGAACCAGCTTGAAGATGCAGAAGCTGCAAAAATGAGTGTAATGAAAAGTCGTCATGGCTTGGAGACTGAGCTAAATGAAATTCGAATCAAGGTCGATTTTTGATAAAATTTATACATAGATTTTCTTAAGCGTTTTTACGTTCTCTCAATATTTAGCTAGAACAGACTCTATTAGCAAAAAGTGCGGCGGAGGATCGCGTGCTTTTCCTCCTTAAAGAGAAAAATAGCAGCGAAGCACTCATTGAAGAGAAAGACGAGGAGTACCAACAACTTATGAGGAAATATAATGCGGCTGTTCAGAAGACAAACCTTGATCATGTAGCCTTAACAGATTATATGGAGCAGGTAAGTAACTTGTTGAGATAATTTCCTCATCAATTTTATTAACTCATTCGTCTGTTTGCTTACATTTTTCAGATCGCTGAACTTGAGAAAGCTAAACAGCGCCTGACGGAGCAGCTGCATGAGGAATCGTCAAATGCGGCGTTTTTGTCTCAACATACAGTAGAAAAACACAAACTTGTTCTATGTGAGCAAAAAGTACGAAACCTAGAAACAAAGCTGGACCTAGAACTTGCCCAGAAGCAGCGATTGGATGTGAGTAGAGTATCGATTAAGGCACTTTTTTAAAATTTTTTGAACCGATTTGTGATGAAATCTGGCGTTTCGTCTTCGTGGCGGGGTTGCGCAGGTTGAGGAGAAGTTTAACATTTCCATATTAAGGACCTTTGCCACGACAGAACCAGGTGAGCTGCAGATGGGTCATTGTGTATGTCGCCAGGATCACAAGGAGCTGTTAAAAAAAGGCACGATGCTTCTTCTGTCTTTAGAAGAAGTAGAGGAAGTGAAGCCTACTCCCTCTCTTTTACTGCATCATCGTGGCTGGGAGGCGTTCCTAGGTGTGGCTGCGTTGTACAGCGAGGCTACTCATCGTCCCAGCATGGTCTCCCAAGCTAAGAAGTCTCGCTTTTCCATCAGAAAGCCTAGCTTAGAGTAAACCAATACCAGGATCAACCACCGTCCTGCTATCAAACTAGTCGCATGGTGGCAAATCTTCATCTGATCCACGAGGACTGCGACTGCCTGTGTTGGTAACGACCTGGAGCAAACTTTAGCTAGGCTGACCTCAGGACTCCATGGAAACACAATAGCTAAGCCAGCAGTGTTCCGAAAAATTGAGATTATGCTGTGGCCCGCGCAATCAGTGAGGGCGAGCCATCCAAGTAACTAAGAAGCCTGCTCACCAGTTCTGCATCACGGCGGTTGGTGTAAACAGCTATCTTTTATCCTCAATCCTGACACCACAGTTCATGGGTGACCTTGAAGGGCACCTTTGAATACATCAAATGGTAGTGGATTTTCAAACTTACTTGTTGAAAAACAGGTGTATTATACATTGATCTGAAGTATTTTGATGCGAAGCTCATAGTTATCTATGTAGTATTCCTTGATTTTTCAATTATATGGAATAAGCATTCGGTCTCGAATTTTTCTTCTCTTGTTTTATTTTTTCTCTCGTTTCGTCGTTCTATTCCAGGGCGATATTAGACTAGGCAATTGAATTGAGCACAGAATGATGGCTCTACGAAGGTGTTCTCAGGAATGTGCCACTTGCTTTCTTAAGGATATGTTCGATCACTGCGTGAGCCATGTGAGCACACGACTCCATTCTCGAGCAGCCGTTTTTTAAATGAATCAATTTCTTTCGAAGAAAACAGGAGCTCGGCATGATGGCTTCATCCCGATGCCAGTCTCCTGTATCGAATTTGTCTATCCACTTTCGTTACCTTTCCCTATTCTGCTATTTGATCTGCAACAAAGGCTTTTATAAGGACTTCATGTTGCGCGTTACTTTTTTCGAGTAGTTATATCAGGACGCATATATTTTTCACCTGTTAGCTAGTAGCTCAAACACTGATCTACTATAATGAATTGTGGAGTTGATATCCCCTCACTAACGTGGATAAGTCTGTTGTGGAAGAACCTCTTCAGTACGTAGTGATTCGGCACCCAACAACATCCCTCAGTATGTAGAAGCTATATATGTAGTGCAAATATCGCATGAGTTACCAACACCTTCTTCAGTCATCTTTTCATTTCGGACAAGGAGTAGTTTTCTTTTACACACTTTATTTGAATACGATTGTTCATTGTACCAATATCCGACATGTCCTACCTTTGTTTTCTACGCCATAATTATTTTTCCCCATGGTATTGTCAGTTTTATTGTTTTTCAGTCTATAGTGATTAGACTACAAGACGAAGTTGACGCGCTCCAACAACAAGTCAAGGAGGCGAATTGTGGGCGTGAAAAGGAGTGTGAAGCACTGAGAAAAGCAAGGTGGGGCTCTACCCATTGAGAAACGGAAAGCTTCTATAAAGTATAAAGCGTAAGGATGGATGCGCTAAGGCGCTGCCGTTATGCATTCGACTTTATTAAGCATCGTAAAGATGACTTAATGCATATTTTGATTAAACAGTGACTTGGTGAAATCAAATTAAATGGGATGAGAATGAATATAGTGAAGGTGAGAAGAAAGATGATAAGGTTGGCGGCGAATGGTCAACCATTGTGGTTCCCCACCACCGTTGAATGTCCGATGGCAGTCAACCTGGATTCGATCAGGTGCTTAAGCTTGAATGGACATGGATTACTTATGATTGATGTTCGATACTCGATTAAAGAAAGCACACGTGCATGTGGATGAGACAAAAATCGGGCGTGACTGCCGATAGTTGTTGAGGAAATGAAGAGATCTATCGCTCGACGCTTTCAAACGTCGATTGCTATACTTCCATGGTAGTTGGACTACTGGAGTTGCACTCCGGTTTTTAAAAAATTTCTATTGGGACCTAACGTCATGTCAAGAGCCATGTTCCAAAACCGTTTTCTAATCCTCCTTTAGCCAACACGATAACATATCATGTGCGCTACACGTTGCACATCATCATAACGAGTTGTGGTATTATCATGTCTGCTGGAAAAAGTGGAAAGAAGACTAGCACAAGATGCAACCGTTGTAACAAGTAGTTATATGAATGCGTAGTTTTTTTGTTCAGCAATCGCGAGGTTGTTATACAGCATACATTTACTTCTATAGAAAAGCACACAATGCAATACAACACAACAGTAGATGACGTTTCGGCAGTATCGCCTTCTTCAGAGCCTGGAAGGGTATGCTGATATACAATTTATTAGGCCAAACACTTCAATAACACGTATTTTTTCCTTGATGAGCTTACACGAGGTTGATAATAATATTTATTATCGACTAACGTTTCGACGTCTTCGTCTTCATCAGAGCCAATGATCCGAGTCGATGGTCCACGCTTGTTATTCGTCTCGATGTGGCGGCTTCGCCTTCGTGTCGAATCAGGTCTTCTTCAGCGGTCCGTCTCCTCGAATGAGGCACACTCATTCAGTGGTGCCCTTTTATACACGATGCTGATGGTGAATATAATGATAATGTCCGTTGATCTTCTCGAAAAACTCACCGCTTTTTTTACATAACTTCCAATGAGGAAGGTTAGAACACCTTCCAGGCTCTGAAGAAGGCGATACTGCCGAAACGTCAGCTACTGTTGTGTTGTATTGCATTGTGTGCTTTTCTGTGGAAGTAAATGTATGCTGTATAACAACCTCGCGATTGCTGAACAAGAAAACTACGCATTCATATTCCAATGCCGAGGTTAATAGAAAGTCGAACCTGGGAACAAGTGGTTTTGTTTGCATTGTTAGGGTAATAGCCACAAAGGTGCAATTAGTCAAAGTTGCGCTTTGTGAAGATTACAAAAGGATTATAAATTGTTCGCTGGAAATGCAAGTTTTATATTGTAGCTTGTAAAAGCAGTTTCTCTCGAGTGCAGCATTTACAGTAGTTTAAGATGGAACAATATTATTAGTAGATACTCGCTTTAGGAAAGAAAATGTGCAATTACAAGAAACAATTGGCGAGCTGGAGAAGAGGCATCTCGACTCAGAGCATAAAAAAAACGCCTCAGTAAGTTCCATTGCTCCGTGCTTGTTGTTTTACTTGTTTCTTCACTTCCTTGATGTTTTCAGAATGTTGAGATCGATCGTCTAGAAGAAGCAAACAAAATTTTGACCGCGGAACTCAAGCTAGCGCAGCGACGTATTGATAGTTTGCAGCTAGCATTAAGTGAAGGGTTAGAAGGTGAAGATTCTGACGAGGAGAACGAGGATGGTCATGTATTCGAGGATGGAAGATCTGCTGGGTAAGGGATTGAATGAGGCCCGTTTATCAAGGAACAGTGCAAAAGAGCATCTCAAATTTCGAGAAAGCAATAGTGTAGCCATAATCTTGAGTCTGATGATGTAATGAAGAAGTGAAATGTATCCTTTGGCACTACGTTCACGATTTCGTATGCATATAAATATTTTTCCAGTAAATCTACAAACAAGGGGCAGTTAGCACAGTGGTAGTGATGTCCGTTTTCACGAGCATGGTGCTAGTTCGATTTCGTTCCAGGCCTACCAAACCTCTCATCACGCAGGGGTAGGGAAATTGGTACCGGACTTCTCTGGGGAAAAAAAACTGCAAACCAGTTGAGAGCGCTGCGGCCTGGTACTCAGGACTCCAGGGAGAGGACTGGACCAGCATTCTACGACATTAAAGATGAAATGAAAAATCCCCAAGCAGAAACCGAAGCTACACGTAAAAACTTG
This sequence comes from Angiostrongylus cantonensis, assembly GCA_009735665.1. Taxonomy (NCBI): domain Eukaryota; kingdom Metazoa; phylum Nematoda; class Chromadorea; order Rhabditida; family Metastrongylidae; genus Angiostrongylus; species Angiostrongylus cantonensis. The sequence continues at coordinate 248,836 of MQTX01000056.1, forward strand.
GAAGACCTTAGACTATGGATGCGATGGAACGAATTGGATATGAGAAGTGTGGATTCCGCACAGTAAACGTAAAGACGGACCAATTAAAATAAAGTTGAAAAAATCTACAAACAAGGCTGTTAGCACTGAACTTTGTCAGGAAATCTCAATAGGTGATGAATTTGCACTATAAGTATTGCTCGGGTTTTCCCACCGAATTCGCAGTATTGATTACGATACAGTTGCAATCATACTTCGAGAAAGAACAACTTCTTAACCAATTTTAGTCACCGCATAAAATTTCAAGGTCGGTGTGGATTTGTAATCACTCTAACTTTCTAGTGTTTAACTGATTTCAATTTACTCCAAAACTTTTGTAGAATACAATGCGTTGAAATTCTTAGCAACAATCTATTCTATGAGAATAATAGGAACTATATCAACACGTTCGTGACGATACCTAATTTCTCGAGTGCTGAGGCATGGGACGACGTCTAGTTTTCGATTGTTATTGGCTTACTGGTTTTTTGACAGTAAACCAGTCCTTCGATAACTAGAGGACTGCGAGCTGTGAATTGTAGAGAAGTCTGATCTGTTGCTCCATGAGCACGAATGGTACATATGCTATTATTTACGATATCCTACCATCACGTGAACACATCGATTTTAACATGCAGTTTGCAGTGCAGTTTGATAGGTTTTGCAGCTTAGTTCAGTCTATTTCTCTACTTATCATTTCTTCTTCATTCCTTAGGCTAGCTACGATTGGCTCGACTAGTCCTGAAAAATGTGAGAGGGACTCCTTGCGTCAGAATAAACCATAGGAAACAAAGCGACCTATAAAGAGGGCGTACCGGCCACATTGTCGCATTGCAGAAAACTATAAAAGTCGCCATCATGAAGATGTTAACTTCGATTTTTTGCTTAGCAAGTGTAGTATGTGTTTATTATGCCTTTTCAGATAGAATCTCATTCTGAAATATTCAGTGCTGCGTTTCCTACAAATCTGAGATCTGCTGTTTTCCAGGATAAACATACTGTAACGATTGGTCTCGGTGACGACAATCCTTAAAACATTATGCTGATGTTCTACTAATGTCATTCTGGTTCTTGTTCAAAGTCATATTTACACATTGGATGTGCATGCACCATCCCACTAACTGGTGCAAATATTCTATCATTGCAGTTGGAATCCCTGTGTAGGCGTTCTCCAGTATTCTAATACTAGCCATCATTTCGTTGTTTTTTTTTGTAATGTTTCTCATTTCCTTGATGTTACAACATTCCGTTTGTTCTACACATTAGGTTTAACCACATGTGTAGACAAAATGATGAAATATGCTTTATTTAATCTCATATTGAACGTAATAGTAAAGTAAATACTGAGTGAAGTATCTTTCTGGTTTGAATAAAAACTGTCTTATTCAAACTTAGGGAAGAAAGAGAGTTCGCTTGATTCGGACCTTCGTTTCTCCTTCGACTTGTCCATTCAGTTTCATGTCATATTGGAAAACACTCGAAAGTTTACATGAATGTGCAACAACGACTGCTTGCCGAGTGCTGAAAGTGAGGTGTCATAATACTATTAAGGAGAGATACTTCTTGTGCTGTGTATTCTATATAAATACGAATAAGAAAGAAGAATCTTGATGTCCTTGATTTTATTCCGAAGTCGTAGCCAAAGATAGAATACAGTGGTCAATTATTTCGATAGACGAAAGGCATTGGTAATTGTGAGCATTGGTGTTGTTTCTGATTACGGCCGAAGTAATTTTACTAGTGCAGGCTGCTCTTTGCGGGTTTTATCAACCCCGCTGAACATGGTAATGTTAATGTCACCTCGGCATCACCTCAGTTGATTAGGGCCAGTCCATGTTTTGGGATGTTGTTTTGATGTTGAACTGAGATATGCATCGACTTTATCTAGGATGAAGTAGGGCTTTCGCAGGTGAAGAGGTAACACTTCCGTTTAGAAGCTCTGGTAAGAGAACATGAAGTATGACTCAACGAGCTAGCTGCAGTTACAGCTTCTTCAGTACAATAAGAGTAAAGTTCCATGCTAGGAATGCACGCATAATGTGCATTGAGTGGGTGGAGCACACTGAGAAACAAGCCTGGTCCATAGCCAGCCCGAATCATTCGACGATAAATGTGGTAGTCGAGCGGAATTATCCCACGATACTCGGAGTAGTCGAGGTATTGAGTTCTGAGGCCACCACCACAAGCAGTTTCTCTCAAATCTTATCTATCAAGATTGAAACGGAACAGCAGTTTGTCATCTCTTATGAAAGTTACGGTTAGCCGACACTACCAAGTACCATTTTATTTCCATTATTTGAAATTTGGTATATTTTCTATCTGTCAGTATTGGATGGATGAACTGGAGATCCGGAAACATATGTTGTTGCAAAAAGGCACACGCCTTGAGGGCAGGGGCGTGGTATAAACAATTCGCATTTTGCCTCGTTGTGTGTCATGGACGATATCGTATGGATTCGTGAGGAGCCGCCAGCATCTGACAACGGGAACCATTCAGCTGCAAACGATAACACTATTGTTGCTGAACGATTCTCAACGACTCTGTCACCACAAATCTCATCGACCAACGCAGTAAATTGCACTGACCAGTTCGCTCAAAAACAGTTCTCGGAACCAGCAAACGAAAGTCAAAGGCTGAATGAGGAGAAGAGAGTTTCATTCAACATTCCACCACCATTTACAAATATTACGGGGACTTCAAATGCTGAACCCCCATTCAAGAGACAAGAAGGTGTGCAGTACGAAGCATCTTCAATCCCTAACAGTAATCAGGAAGGATTCAATACTACGCTATCTTATCTAAGTGCTTCTGAAAGTAAATCTTCGGATAACTCAATTAAAAAACTACCTGAACACCTAGATCAAAATTCGCCAAAGGAGCTAGAAGAAGAAGCTCCAGCGAACCAAACGTCTCATGAAGCTAGCACTTTGCCATCCCAAGAAAATTTGATGCAAAGCAATGAACAGAGAGGATTCATTATCACAGTATCCTATCCAGGTGATTCCGAGAAGAAATCGACGGATAATTCATCTGAAAAACAGCCTCAGCACCCAGATCAGAACCCTCCAAAAGAACTTGAAAAAGAAGCTTTGGTCAATGGAACGTCATCTCCAGCCAGTACTTTGCCAGCTGTTGTTTCATCAATTAAGCAGAAGCTTGATAATAAATCCCGAGAAGATACGAAGCAAAACAATGGGCAGAAAGGTTTCAATATCGTGATATCCTATCCAGGTGATTCCGAGAAGAAATCGACGGATAATTCATCTGAAAAACAACCTCAGCAGCCAGATCAGAACCCTCTAAAAGAGCTCGAAAAAGAAGCTTTGGTCAATGAAGCTCCATATCCAGGTAGTACCTCGTTAACTGCTGACTCATCAATTCAAAAGCAGCCTGATGACAAAGCTCCGGAAACTACGAAGAGAAGCAATGAACAAGGCAACATCAATAATGAGGTCTCTTTATCAAATGATGCATTTTCAAGCGATCCTGTTCATATCAATGTAGACGTGTTCGGCCCTATGATCACCACGCCTCCTAATTCTATTGGTGTTAATAGGCCTACTAGTTCCTTCGATTCCACGCAAGTTAAAGTTGAGAAGTTCGAACCATGGACTACTAATGTGCCTGCTACCACGGGTCTCAGTGCTCTGCAGATCAATGCTGAACCTGCAAAAGAACAAGAGGAAAGCAAAACCGCGCAAGCAAAACTAATAGAGGACTCAACAGGGATAAGCAATCGCAACGACATCGATAAGAATGACGACGGTTTTGATATAAGTGAGTTCCTATATTCCATTATGTTATGATAAATCCAGCTAGTAATTCGTTTTTTACCATTTAATCTTACAAATCAGGCCCCATTGCTCACCAATCGTTCTACCCCTACGGGTCCAATAAATTGGTACCAAATTTGTTTGGTAGGATAGCAACACTGACTTGATACATTTGTTGGCTGCAAGTCATTCTACAGGCCAGATATGCATTGAAATCATCTCCAGCGATGCTTAATGAAATCTACTTCTTGGTGCAGGGGTCAGTCAACACCGAGCGTCTTATCTTCGTTTTATGGTTTATATGGTAATTGGAAATTAATTTCATACATGATCTAGCAATGATAATTTCAAGTCTTCTTCTTTTCAACTTGCTCAGTTTGCAACATTTTAAGCGACGTGCTCGTGCAATGGCTGTCAGGCTGTCATGTAGAGAAGGTAGTAAATTTTTCAACATTCAGCATATGTATATATGACGACTTTTCTTCGATACTTAGATGGCCTGCCCTCAAATATCATATGGGTCTTAAAACTTCTTCCATTCATTTTTGTCTTACAGCTAATTAGGTCACTAATTAGAGTGGTCTAGTTCGTTTGTGGGTTTGGCCTTTACTTCAGGATTAGTCGATTCTTCTCCTCAGTGACGTCTTGAAAGCTGTTCGAGCATGGTTTTTCATGGAAAATCGAGGTAATAGTGCCAGAACATATTTTGTTGGTACATCTTGTAACAATTCCCAGGATCGGTTCAGCAATCTCGAGGTTGTTATACAGCATATCACCTTCTCCAGAGCCGTTTTTTCATGTGCCTTCCACAGGAAGAACCGCTGATAAGCTAATCGGAGCAATCGGAAACAATGTTTCTGTATGAACAGTAGCCATCTTTACTGCTTAGAAAGAAAAATTTAATAGATCTAATTGGCCTACGATTTCAAGTAGTGTCTCTGCTTAATCTAGAATCATACATTTCCTTTGCTGTTCAGCTTTTGAGAGACCAGAAAATCTTATTTTTAGAAAATATTCGTACTGACGAACTATTAAAGGAAATCAGACGAAATCGTATTGACGCCTCCATAGTTTATTCTAAAAGCTTTGACAGGGCATAAACAGATACACGGTATATTTGTGATAACTTCAGTGATTGCGATGATCGCAGGACTGCCATTTTTTCGATACACAACGTGTTTACTAGTATTCTTCCATAAAACACTAGTTCAATCCGTGTTTACTATTCTTCAGGTGAGTATGAACGCAAGTTGTACAAGACCACTAAGGAGACGAAGGACCTTGTGAACAGGCTATGTGATACATCCCAGAAACTTGATCAGAATACAAGATCGATAGCGAACAAGTGTGTTTATTCCACTGCCATTTGTTTTTTCTTCACTAATCTTTTTAGTCTTTTTCTGTAAAGATTTGCGATGAAGTAAAAAGAATTCAGAGCGCCAATCAATCTTCTGGAGATGTTTTGCTACGAAGTGTTACTGTCCCTTTTAGACAGAAGTTGTAGTTTCAAATATGAGTGATATCAACGCAACATCGCTGTTTTATAGTGCAGATGACAATACTTAGGAAAAAAGATCCCATTCTGTCGTCCCTAGGGTAATACTTAGTTTTACATATTATTTTATCATTTTACTCTTTAGCCGACAGTTGTTCAAAAGTGAATGGTAGAAATTTCGCATCCAATTGGCTGAAGAAGTGTTTTGTCATAATGGCACGCAAAAAACCTTCGTGTTAACTAAGTGCAAGATGTCCAAGGAAAAAAATGTTCAGGAATGATCAACTGTAGGTTTCTAGCAACTACGCTCTCCATGAACACATTGGCTTTTGAGCTGGTTTTTCGACAACTGACGATAATTTCTTCACCAGTCGTGTAGTTGAGGAATTGAGAACCAGAAAAATTTAAAGAATAAGCTTTCCTCTGTGATATATGCACCTACGATTTTTACAAAAGAGCGTTGAAATTTCTAGAATTTCTCAAGCAGCTTGAGTGGCCGTAAAAATTAACGTTACATTGGTACATTTTGTTCTGCTGACCAAAATTTCCCCTATTTATTTGCTTTTACCATAGTAATACTAGCTCCAGCTGAAGATTGTGACAAAAATTCCGTGGATTGCAAAAAGCCGGACTTCGGTCTTAGTAGAATAACTTGCATCCTGCAGTCAAAGTGCTGAAGGCTGTAGTGGTTTCCATTTCAATGAAGTTCAATGTGAGTTGTGATATGCTGGTTAAAGCTTGAAAGCTGCCGTTATTTTTGCACCAAACGGGTGAAATCTATGCATGTCGTACGTGCATGTGTTACGCAAGGATAGTGTTTTTGGATAAAATTTGGCCAGCCCGATCAATTCTCTGTTTGCGTTAAAGAACTGCTTTTTCACAACTGTGCAATCGTCATCGTGTTGTTGAGAATTCTCTTTGGAAAGAGTAGGGTCATTTAGCTCATCCGGTAGTTCTCTCTATAATCGATGAGGTTTTCAGTGTTGCTGTTCAACGCAAGTGTTTGTTCGAGGACGTGTACAAAACGATTGAGGATATCGAGCAGCTGCCTCCACCACCGGAACTTCCGACTGGCGGGTACGAGGATCTGTGTCCTGAGAGTCTCAGGAGTGCAAAAACAGCCAAGACAGAGAATCAAGCATACCATTTCACTTTTCGCCAGTGTGCGGAGTGTGCTTTAGTAGTTCTAAAAATCTAGGCGTTGTAAAGTGTGGGTCCAGTTATCGGCTGTGTGAGCAGCTGACGCGCTCACATGAGTCTAAATTCCTCGCCAGCATAAGCTGAGTGACATTGGTGTTGCATGGGAATAAGGGGATCTGATTAACAGAATGGCTACATAGCGAAAACTGGCCGATAATAATCCTCATGAAAGAGTAAAAAATGAAGAAATGAGCCATGCTTGTGTCACTTTCTCAGTCACTTTTCTACATACGTAAAACATCAGACATTTAGGGAATTCACTCATTACTCGTAGCTTTCAAACGTTTCTTTGGTTTCATTGAGGCGTTGCGCCTTCAATTCCATTCAACAGTTTTTTGTTATTGTTTTTTATTCAAGGGAATAGTCGAAAAAAAAGAAGTTGTGTAGAATGAAAACGGTAATGCATTTTTACAACAAAACAATAGTGTTAAACGATTTTCCATTCTATGAACCTCCGTTCCACAATATGTGCATAGTTTGTTTTTTATTCAAGGGAATAGTCGAAAAAAAAGAAGTTGAGTAGAATGAAGACGGTAATGCATTTTTACAACAAAACAATAGTGTTAAACCATTTTCCATTCTATGAACCTCCGTTCCACAATATGTGCATAGTTTTGCGATGGTACCTGATGTGCTCACTGACAGACTTAGAGAGCAAAGTGGTCAAGTAGTCAGCTTTGAACCCTCCTACTTTAGTCTCTCAGCTCTACATTCAACATACAGATCTCAGTTATTCCTTCTAGTGATTCTTGCAGTTAAAAAAAGGAATACTTAAACTCATGGTTGACTGAACTCCACACATCGTGGCAACTTCATAGATAAATACAGCTTCACACATCCAAATAAATGTTCGACGATCTGATTACTTCAATTGCTATGGCTTCCTTGGTTTTTTCTCCGTGAAAATCTAGTCGCATATCTAACCGCACATGTTACAAACTAATTGCCCTCATTTCAAGAGATTGCCTCGTTTTTTGCAAGTGTACGGCAACTATTGCAATCATCTGATAATTCGCATTGAACTTTCAGATGTACTTTATTTCTTAGGCTGACCCCTCTTGTATAATCGATGAAACACAAAGATAAAACAGAATGATGATTTATGAACATCTGCTAGGTTTTTTTTTTTGATATTTAGACCGATTCGATATGCTCTCCCTTTTCGAAATAACAAAGACATCTTTTTAGCCCAGTCATCTATCATTCATGCCCTTTACAGAAGGACTTTAAGGTACTTTATGGTTTAGCTTTCTATACAGATTGATATTGGACTGAACTTGGTGTCCCCTCCGCCCTGTTTTCCTTTCCATTAATGGTTAACATCTATGCACGTAACGTAAACGCATCACAGAACGGAATATTTATAAATAACAAAATTTCCAATTCTCTAAAAGTATGTGAATTCTCGTTTGTTTTCTGAGTAAGGGATGGTGGTAGGGATGAGACAAGTTCACCCAGAGCAGTACGTTCTCATCACCCCAGTTGGTAGAACTGGTCGATCGTCGTGATTTCATGAAATACGTGGTCCAACCACCAATTACGCCGAGAAATCGATCAATATATTTCGTGTTTTTCATTAGTAATCGTTTCTACGTGTTGCATCACTGTCCGTAACTGCTATTCCAAGAGGAAGTTTTATGAAATCTGCGTACTTATTGGAAAATGCCTCATCAGAAGCTGCCACAAATCCGTGGCTTGCGTTAACTCGAAAGCCCCTTTTAAAATTGTAAAGCTTTCATTTTCCCATCAGTTCAACTCATGCAAACAGCTCTGTAGTGGTGTAGAATGAGCTGGAGTAATGGGCAGATTCCTACCTCTCAATCTATTCAGATTGGCGGGAAACGTTGAGAGCGTGATCATCGGTAGTGGTGTATTGAAATACGTGACCGGATGCGTTGTGCTCCCGAATGGAACGGTACTGGCCACCGATGAGGAATCGGGACTTCTACTTTTCGATATTCAAGGGAACCTTCTAAAAACGGTAACTACTAGATTTACTAAAAAGTAGGATTCGTCTTATTCTCAGATATTCAAAGGGTTATTGGATAGTACAGCAGCCCATGATTTTTCAAGAAGTGCTATAAATCTCCGAATAGAGTTGCGTCCATTACTTCAGATTACTTAGGAAACATCAGATCTCCAATCGGCATCAATTTTTGACGCGTGATTCTCAATGAATCCTTCACGTACGGAAGTTTAGTAGCGTTCTTCAGAATAATTTTGCATTTGATGTTACATCTTGGAAGAATTTTTAAACGATAACTCTAAAGCTTCCACTTCAGTTTGCATCGTCCTTTCAATTTCACATAATGGAGATAGATATGGCTTCGCCAAAAAAGTCATTCAGGTAGCAAATACTCACTGGAGGAAGCCACGAAGTCCAGTATACCATAAGGACCATATACTCGTAAGATGATATTCCTCACTTCCTAGCTTATTATAGAAGCGTGCGACATAATTGCGCAATCTAAGGCAGCTAGGCTTTCCACGTTTATAATAAACGTCGATTTATGGGTTTATGACTAGTTTTCGTAAAATTCATCCATTCCATTTGATCTCTTGGGAGTCAGATCTTCAGTAACTGAAACACGAGAATTCTCTCAAGACGCTCTTTTTCTGGACGTGAAAACGATAAAGAACTTTTCTTCCGGTCATGCTGTGCCCTAGGTGAACTCTAGATGGTATGATGTTACAAAGATTGCAAATTGTAAAGATAAACTGTTCTGCTGAGAAAATTAAACGGATACCTTCCAATAAGAACAAGATTTCAGATGCTTGTCGACATAGAGGAAACGAAAGGCGAGTGGTGCCGATACATTATCAAATTCACTATTAATCTAGACTACGTCGCCAAAATCGAAGGTGTGAAGTTTTTGGCTCCGCAGAATCATGAAATCTCAAATGCTAAAAAAGGGAAAAATTATGGTTTGGAAGTTTTTTATACAGTTGGGAACGTCGAGGAAAAAGAAAAAAGATGATCATCAAGGTGATCAAAGAAGATAAGATGACCAAAACGATGACATCGTGTTAGTTCAAATCCTATCCTTAAACGACTAACGTGAATAGTTGGCTTTCTGTTTTAGTTTGGTTGACTGAGGTTGCTTTGAGGTCAGAAAGAAGGTGGTACAGAAATTTTTATTATGGCGAACGTCATGGCGCCATCGTTCTTTCGAAAGCCGTGTTGATTTGAGTCATGTGTCCCAGCCCTTCACCACGTACATAGATTTCCCCATCGGCTCCGATTCGGGTCGTGTAACCGTAGTCGATCAGACCGCAATTCCAACCAGTTGTGTGACATTCATTTCCAAACTTACAGTAGAGCTACTTTACTGACTTTCAAGAATTTAGGTCCGAAGTGGATGAGGAAAGAAACGATCGTCAATGACCGTTTGAGCATCGCCCATACGGATTACATATACCTCAGCGTTTGCGGAGGGGTTAGTTGATTCTCAATTTTTCAAGATAATGTGGACACTTCTAAAGCCCTATAACAACGCTGTGTAAGCTGAGCAATCTAAAGAAATTTACTGTTATAATGTTATACTGTTATTATATTTATAATTTACGCCGAGGTTAAGTGAAAGTCGGTTTAGGTAATTATTATAGTATGGGCATCCTTATATATTCTTATTCTTTTATATCAGGGCTTCTGGAAAATGTTATCGGATTTATAATTTCATTATTCTTGTGTGTTGGGTAACGTTTCTTTCTCTTTCGAATGCTGTACTGCTATGCATTATTACAAAGGTAATGTTATGCACTTCTGCTTTGTCCAATTGAATTTTAATATAAACGGTATTTTTATCAAACTTGCGAGGTATTTCTGCCAATGGCGACTATGATTTAAAGGCTTTGGTGGAAGCAAATACGTGCGGAAATCTTCGAGAACTTGCAGAATTATTTTGTGCAACCATCTGAAACCACTTCGGAAGATCTTAAGAAAATTGGACAGTAGAAGAAGCTCAAGAGTCGCATGAAATGACTGATCAACAAAGAAACTGCTGTTTTGAGATGTCTTGAGCCCTTCTTTTGCGGTAGCGCAACGAACCATCTCTCGACCGTATTGTGAGGTACAACGAGAGATGGATCCTCTAGGATATTAGGAGACAATCGAGTCAGTGGTTGGATAGTGATAGAGCTGCTTTTCATTTCCATAAACGAAAATTGCACCACAACAGGGTCACATCGACCGTGTGGTGGTCTACAACTGGTTTGATTCATCTCTACGCCCTGAATTAGGATGAAACGATTATGGCGGCGAATTACGTCAAAAAAAAGCGACGAGATGCAACAGGAACTTCAGTGGCTGCGCCTTGCCTCAGTCAACAGGAACCTGTTGCCATCATCAACCCTTCATCGCGATATCACGCGATGACGCATGCTGAATTGCGAAATTCTGACTCACCCAGCATACTTGCCAGCACCGTCGCCTACCACGTACTACTTACTTATTCAAGCATTTCTGAAGCAGCTTTCTGTACGAAAACCAAGCCGATTTTGAAACTGTCTTCAACGACTTCATCGCGGTAGAAGTCCAAAATCAAGTGATATAAATAAACTTGTCTATTGTTGAAAGAAATTTGTGGACTCTAATAATCTTCATTTCGATTGTTAAAGTTTATTCTGGGCTAAGATATGCCACTCTAAAAATACAGCTTGAAACCTGACATTAAATTCCGAAAGACCGAATACTTTGAAATCACTGAATCTTAAACGACTAGGCTTCACATACATGGTAAAGGAACTGTGGCATTTTAAAACACTAATTTCACATTTTTTGTTTCGTTATTCTTCAATATTTTCCACTTATAAATAATCAGAACCACTAAGACATCGGTTTAAGTGTGCTGTATTTTTTGTGGGTGAAAACTAACATTCATATTGGCAAAGGCAAATACAAAGTCAAATCTTCTTCTCTGGGCTGAGGTTTGATAGAATTAACATCCAATGATGAGATATAAAATTTTCGATATTGATAAATCCATGAGGGATGTGTCATGGATTCGATTTCACCAAGCTTTCTTGGAGGTAATTTAATGCATATCTGACCTATACGATAACTTACGGTAGTCTAGTCATGTATCAAATAGCTAGCTGGAGTTGCTGATAGCACCGATGGAGTAGAAACTTGCCTAAGAGAAAGGCAAATCAAAGGACTCGGATGGTGTGATGGGTTGCACGTGACTCTAGTTTGAAATCACTGAATCCGTGACTCTACGGTATGGAGCAACCTTATGGATCTTTTTGGTAATTGAACAGTACACTAAATAGTGAAAAAAATTCCAAAAATCATTCGTTTGCTGTATTATTTCATGAGTATCGACCATTACTGCTTCTATTCCGTCTGTGAAATATTCTTTCTCGCTTCTCAGCAAAGCACTGCAAGTTTGCTTGAAAACTCGAGCGAGTCCACATTAGTCTACAACTCTAGGTCTTCTGACAAACCTTTTAGCAATTCCCAAAATCTCTGCTCTTTAGCCTCATCATGAAGGTACTGAATAAGTTTCTGTTCTTCATCGTAATCGTAAAAATTCGAGGTTGTCGATAACAATATCTTCTCAAAAATCGACAATGTATTTGAATGAAGCTTACTTTAAGACGGTTTTGGGTTTCATTTTTGGAATTTTTGATCTTACTCTTCATTCTTAGATAAGAAAACTTATCTGGAGGAGGTGGGAGTCCGATCCCATATAATGCTTTAGAACAAATGAGATATTGGTTTGCTAAAATGGTCAATTTAGATCAGGATTGGTTTTGGTAATCAAAATAGACCTGGACAGCCTTTCACCAGATTCGTTCCATTCTGGTCAGAACATTTCATTTCTTAAAAATTTCTATAAGTATACATGATTGGCTATTCTGTACCTATCGAAGGCGTGCGGCGCAGTGATAGTGCTGGTGTTCATCATGAGTAGGACGCTGCTGTAAACTCGCCCAGACCCACCAAGTCCATCCATCATCCCTCCGGAGTCGAGAAGTTTGTACAAGACTTTTCTTTTCTTTCAAGGTCTCAGCTTACTCTGTCCAATACATGTAGGAACCTTCTAACTCGGCTACTCCAGAGTTCCAAGGAGAATTGATTCGACTGGCAGTCAACGACATTTATAACGAACACGAAAATCCTCAATGGAACCCCAACCCACGCACAAAATTCGGACCATTTTGTGGATGATGGATGCAAGGAAACGAATCGGATACAAAATTTCCCGGAATCCACATAGTATCTGTGATGTCGGTTCATATAGAAAACACTATACCTACATATACAAAAATACAGAGATATTAACGCATTTGTAGTTCATTCCATCCAATTCTAGTCATCGACTATCGTTAAAGCCGGAATTAAACTATATCTTTTCCTTTAATGATGCTAAGATATTTGCAAAGCTCTGGTCCGCAGGGCAGGTCTCTGCGGTAGGGAGCGAACACGCTATTGTCCTTTCCGGGGAGCAACGCGCTCACCACCACACCACGCGGCTTCGTTTCGCCTGTCTCTTAGCTAGATCTATCGATCTTTTGCCATCAGCAATCACCCGTTAGCGGGATTGATCTGGAGACTACTGTTAAAGAGAGTACGTAGTAAATAATAAGTTAAAATTGTGATTATAACTGCAGCCTCAGCTTAACTGGATTCGTTGCTAGTTTGGGCACCCCAGATCAATCCCGCTAACAGGTGATTGTTGATGGTAAAAGATCGATAGAACTAGCTGAGAGACAGGCGAAATGAAGGACCCGCATGGTGTGGTGTTGAACGCGTTACTCTCCGGAAAGGACAATAGCGCGTTCGTTACCCACCTAGACACCTGCGGTCCACAGTTTTTTAAATATCTCAGCATCATTAAAGTTATATTTCGCAGTATATACCCTGCCTTTAAAAAGAATGGGCTGTAAATAACAAGTTATAATTAGATCTTTTACGTTATAGAAGAATAGTTTCGTTATCTGTTCAAAAAAGTCAATGTTGGTGGCTGAGTTCATTCGGTGATGAGACCAACACCACTCGTCTAGTAGTACTATGTGATCCTCAATGGAGTATTTTTATGCTGCAGTACATGTTTTGCAAGTATAGACCGTCACCATAATCTATCCAAGCTTAAGAGGTCTTGAAATGTTCTGAGATTTTAACAGCCTGCTCACATACGTGTATACGTTAACCAAGGAAACAAACGGGAGTCCATCATTCCCTCCACCTGGATTCCAGGACAAGCACAAGGCAACCTTTCGTAAGCGTTTAACTCCATTTGAAGATATACCACCACGCACCCTAATTACTAAGCGACAAGATCTCTCTAACGGAGATTCGTGAAAATGTACAAACATAAAAGCAAGGATGATGACAGAAGACGTCTACATGAAGTAAATAAAAGGATAAAGCTCTCGGTGTTGATCAATCCCTGAGGGATGTGCTATGAATTTGATTTTATTAAGCACCGTTTGGAGGTAATTGAATGCATATTTGGCCTTTACAATGACTCGTGGTGGCCTACCGATGCATCGAGCCAGTGCTGCTATCCTCCCAAACAAGTCTGGTACCAATTTACCGACTCCGGAGGGATGGAAAGCTTGGTGGGCCACGGGCGCGGGGAACGATTCCGTGTGTTCCAATGGCGGCTCCAACCACTGCGCCACACGCGCCCTTTTCTACATGAAGTAGACGTTAAATTTCAGATATTTGCGTATGAAACTTTCACAGTCCTTAATCACTACCGCGAGAAAACTGCTCCAACCTCACAGAAGTGCAGAAATGTGGTATGTGCGAGGTGCGAGAGCTGTTATGGTTGAAAAACATAAGACTACCCGTTATTGGTAAGGGTGGAGAGTTTGTCATAATTCCTCATCATTTAGATGTTGAGATAACGGAAAAGCACCGTGAAGATGCTTCCCTTCATCGTCTGAGAAGGAATTCAAAAGTAAATACCGAAAGTTAAACAACGAATATGTTAAAATAGCAACAGTGGCTGGGTTAAAACCTCCCGTCTTGTACTTACTCATCAAAACCCATAAGTTAGTATCCAGCGATGATCTCGTGCCTACCGATCCATCGTTATTTAAGGTCAGACCTATCATTGGGACGCGTGGACGGACCAACGGATAGAACAACGTGGCTAATAACCCTAGTACTTACCCAGTTGTTAAAGTACATTCCAGCCCATCTAACGAGCACCCAGATGTTCCTGGGTCGTCTACGTAACGCGCGACCCAAGAGCGTACGTGATGAAGTTCTTCAAAGTCACCGCCCTCTATACAAACCTGTCGAATGACTCGGCTATGTAAGCCATACTCGAACTCCATATATAATACGGAGAAATAGACATGTGTAGCTTCACCGTTCAGCAGTTGATGGCACTCTTAAAGGAGTGCCTAAACATGAGAGGGGTGGCAATTACGTTTACATTACGTTACGATTTTACGTTACAATTACATTACGAAATAGTACCGAAAGGCAAATAGTAGAAACACCTTGGTTCATTACCTCTCCTCTCACCCCTCTCAGACGAAAAGAGTGTTTGTGAGAAGCATGTTTCGAACAGCTACCAGCGTGTGCACAGGAAGGGATCATAGAAAGGAGTCCCGGAATTTGGCGCTGCAAACGGCCTTGTTTAATTGTAGTAGAAGCCATTTCGGGATGGGTGTAGAGGAAGCCAAGGTGAAAAAAGGTGAACAGGTGAAAAAGTGGCTCTTAAAAAGGCGATTCTACCGAAACGTCAGCTACCGTTGTGTTGTGTGTGTTCTGTTTGCATGGAAGTAAACGCGTGCTGAATAACAACCTCCCGATTACTGAAAAAGAAAACGAAACATTTATAATCTGATGCCGAGGTTAATAGAAAGTGCAAAGACGAATACATTGGCGAAACGGGTAGACCACTCTGTGTCCACATAAAAGAACACCTAGTCGATAAACTTAAACCAAATACTCCACTAGGCACGCATATGGCCGCAGAGACATAACGGGGAGGATTTTGAAGCAGTGGCTACGATCCCCGCACAGGAATCGAAAACAAAAGCGCGCAAAACTCTGGAGGCTTTCTGGGGCAATTCCAAGAATCCGAAAATGAACCGCAGAGAGGAATGCCTCATTACCATGCGTGATATCGGGCAGTATTTAAACCTGTTATTCTCATGGGAGGGCAAATTAGGATTCCATGTGAACTGTGTGCGGTTGATCTTCACGTGACATATTCAATGGAAGACTCATAGAAAGCGGTGGTGAGTGCGCAAAGAAGCTATTCTGTGTTTTACGTGATTGAAATCCTGGCTTAGCATTTTCTCTGTTTGCTTATGGAGATGGTTAGCAGGGTAGATTGCAGTCAACTTGACCTTTCCAGGCTCTGAGGAAAGCGATCCTCGCGTTGGTTCAACAAGAATATAAAAAATAAAAGCAAGGTTTTAAAAATGTTGCCTCACCCTAATCTAACTCGCCGACGTAACCGTCAAATTCATTCATTCATTAATGTTTCACTATGTCCTAATCAAGCTGATCATTGGCTACTTTTCTGAGTGCTGTACATCTCCAATCTTATTAATTCACCATTTTGATATAGAACCTAACAATTTACAGATGTTCTCAGCGCTATACGAACTGACACCTGTTGGCCAGTGGACGGAACTGCAATATCGGATTTCGGAGAGCTATTTAGACATGCTTGCATTTGCCGTCGTTGGGCCAATTACCCAGATTCTTGTCGTTGAAGGTAGGACTTAAATACGTATAGAGTTAAGAACTATCGAAGCACATTTACAGTGAACTCAAAATAACAGACTGGTAGTATCCTTGTCCTCAATTAGTGGTCACTGTTCATGAAATACATCCATGCCGTAGGTTTAGCAGTGCTAGCATATTCCGTCGAGAAGGCCTAGACTGAAACTCGACATGTTTTATGGCAGACGGATTTAGAATAAGAACAAATCTTCACAGAACCTTAGTTACGAGTGGGTAATATTAGTGTAGTAACTATAAAGTTATAACCACAATGATGCTGAGATATTTGCAGAACTCCGTACCGCAGGTGTCTGCGGTGGGGAACGAACGTGTCCTTTCCGGGGAGTAACGTGTTAACCACCACACCATGCGGGTGCTTCGTTTCGCCTGTCTCTCAACTAGTCACTGCCATCAGCAGTCACCCGTTAACTGGATTGATCTTGCAAAACGCAATAAATGAAAAGTGAACACTGCGAACTATAGTCTCAGCTTTACTGGGTTCAATGCCGATTTTGGCTCCCCAGATCAATCCCGTTGACGGGCGATTGCTGCCGGCAGTGATCGATAAAACTAGCTGAGAGACAGGCGAAACGAAGAACCCGCATGGTGTGGTGCTGAACGCGTTACTCCCTGCAAAGCACAACAGCGCGTTCGTTCCGCACCGCAGTCAGCTGCGGTACGGAGTTTTGCAAATATCTCAGCATCATTGTGGTTGTTTCACAAATAATACCATCCCGCAAAAACTTGTAAAAGGCAGTAAAGAAAAAGTGAACATTATAAAGTTATACATGTATAGATTGCTCTTGACTCCTGAAGGCCTAGCGAAGTGCATCCATCCATTTTCAGGCAAACTGGGGTATGCCCTGCAATTCTCAGTGCGTGAATCAGAAGTGGTAGATCGGCGTCGCCTGGCCATCTGTGAAAGACCAGGTCCTATAGCGCGGGACGAGGCGGGTATGTGCGAATTTTAATCCCACTTAGCCGCTTTCCTTCTATACTCAATATGAAGCACATATGAGAGAACTGGTAGTATTAATATCATGACTTTTGGGTTCAATAACGTACACGTGTCAATAGTTCGGGTTAATAGTTGGTGACACTATCTTTAAAATTAATTTCAAGATTGCTATAGTCATTAAAATTTTGAATTTGTCGTTTTCTCTCTTAGCAATCGCGAGGTTGTTAAACAGCATACGTTTACTTCCATACAATAACACACATACAACACAATCGTAGCTGACGTTTCGGCAAAATCGCCTTCTTCAGAGCCGCTTTTTTCATATCTTCCTCGGTGGAGGACAGATGAAAAAAGCGGTGGGTTTTTTCGAGAAGCCGTAGATCTTGTAATTATCGCTCAGATTTTCATCCTTCTGTTTGTGCTGTTGAAGTGTTTGACCTAGTAAGTTGCGTATTAGTGTACCCTTCCAGGCCCTGAAGAAGGCGATTCTACCGAAACGTCAGCTACGATTGTGTTGTATGTATGTTATTGCATGGAAGTAAACGTATGCTGTTTAACAACCTCGCGATTGCTAAGAGAGAAAACGACGAATTCATAATCCAATGCCGAGGTTAATAAAAAGTCGATCCTGGCTACTATTAAAATTTTGGTTAAATACAACTACTGGGAAGAATATTCCGGTTCAGGACGTCTCTTCATCGTGAATCGCGCTTCAACCAGCATCCAGTTAGTGGACACAGTACGATGGGCACCGGCACGTAATGTCGCGCTGACTGATAGCCTTGTTCCGCACTTCTCGGCTTCATGGGGATTGTTGGCAGTGGCACTTAAAGGAGCAATTCGACTTCAGCGCTACTCATTTCGACTTGGATATAACTAGAATAATAAATAATTTATGAAAGCTGCTGTCGAACAGAATATGTGTATGTGAAAAAATGGAATAAACAAAGTGAATAGAAGTAGATCTTTAGGGTGAAAGGAAGGATGAATAGGTATCGCAGGATGGCAACTTCATGAATAATTCTATATTTATAACACAGAGATACTTTGAAACATGAAAATTTCGACAGCTAGTAAAGAAATACCGGTTAGGTTTTCTGAACTAGGCAGAAAGTACTTCAGAAATACGTGTACACAACTAGACAACGACGTATATATCAGACCAAATAGATTAGAGCAAAAAAGGATCACAAAGGAGAACGAAAGAATCACCGAACAGTACCTAAACAATAAATATAGCACAAATAATAGCCAATATTAATAATTTAACATTCCTCATCAAATTATAATGTTGATTTCAATCCTATTAAGACATTGCACATTTGCACATGAAGCATCATTCATTACGAGCAAATCGAGACAAACGACTATGATAAATTATTTCATTACCAGGGCCGAACTCCCTTGCCAAACGGGTGACAATATTGTAAAGCTTCCAATAGAACCACGTAGCATGCTAGAGGTATGAGCTAAAGCAAGCATTTGGTTTAAAAAAAAGCCCAAAGCGATAGTGAATGCTGCTAGATAACCGCCCCACCTACGTCGCTCTCAAATCGAAGGCTTCGAAAACAAACGTAGAGGAAAATCGACATATCACGTAACAATTCCTATAGTGAATTACGAAACGCAATCCCTTAGAGTCAGCTGAACTGTCAACAACATCTTGTCCTTCGGAAGTCAATGTGTTAGATATGAAAAGATTAGTAGTTCTTACAAACCATAAAATAATGTCATTTAGAAAAATTACAAACAGTATATCCCCACTTAAACGTGTAATAAATGGTGCTAGAATGAAGTATACAGCAGGAATGGCAAGAAGAAAGCAATCATGAAATGAGAAGCTCGTGCAACTACGTCAGTTAACGAGACAGAGAACAGAGATCACATTGTGAGCGCAAAAAATTAATACCCAGATTGCACTATTGCTCGCGCATGGTAATATCGCCGAATGGAATCAGCAAGAAAAGACAAGTCGTAAGCACTTTCAAAAGAATGTCATTTCAAACGCATTCGGAATACTTAAAAATTCGAAAACCGGTGAGTGAAATGAATGAAATCCAAGTTTTAAACACTGCTCAAACTTGGCAGCTCCGGAGCCGGTTCCAATGAAGCACGCTCGACGGAAAGACTAGCTCCTTTTCGTCCGCTTCGGCGACTCTCGCGGCACAGTTCCACCTCCCTCTTTCGCAACTCCGCTATTGCGCACTGAACACAGAAATGAGGAGGAATACCACAGGTTTGAGAACTAATTCGAATGCTAAACATTTCGATGAAAGGATAGTCGTATAACATTAAACATAATGAAACATTGAGGAAAAAGCGAAACACTAAACCAGAAAACATTGTTATTAACGCTGTGTTCAAGAATAATTCGCTCGAAACTACATAAATTCTAGAGCATAACCTCTGCATAAGAGCTTTGCTAAGAGTTATGTTTCGGCAGCTTATATTTAAGTGTTTGCAATGAACATTAGAAAACGTCACGAGCAATGACAGAACACAAAATGAAGGACGATTGCAAGTTGTAATAAAAATACTTTTGCTCCCATTAAACTTCTATATGAATTTGAACAGTGGTTCCCATTATAAGCCACTGTGGCCCAACTAATGAATGATAATCGCGCTAACGAATGAGATCTATGCCAAATATTGTCCATTCAGAAGGCAAGTAAAGCGCAGTGCTCGGAGGTGGCTTCAATAAACATGGGATCAATCCCGCGTGTCTCAGGCTCACCAAGCCTTCTATCCCTCCAGAGTCAGCAAATTGGTACCAGACTTGTCTAGAAGGATAGCAGCACTAGCTCGATACATCAGTAGGCCACCGCGAGTCATTGTAAAGGACACATGTGCATTCAATTATCTCCAACGATAATTAGTGAAGTCGAATACATGGCTGGTACCACAGAGATTGATCAACGTCGAGAGTTTCATGCTTTGTTTTTATTTCATTGTCCACTCATTCTTGTATCTGTCATCAAATCGACTTCGTGACCTGATCCACTGATCATGAATTGTGGTGTGGTCATTAGATCTTCCACAATATAACCTTATAATCCATCACGGTATAGCAAAATATGTGGAAAATAAGTGATCGCGAGACGTGATTTTTGTTAGCTACAACCGGTAGAAAAGAGTCGTTGGCAACTGGGTAACACCTTATTTTGCGCATAGCAGGAAGACCACTGACCTAATGGTCAGACTTCATAATGAAGACCCATGGTCTTCAATTGCCTACAGCATGCAGAATGGGTTACTTTTGCACGCGGTAGGGAACTCTAAAAATCACAAGGTTGACTGTAGAAAAACTTAACATTGCCAAGTCAACAATCGACGTCATTTGCAAGACAGTGGAAATGTGAAATAGTGCCATAATGCCATATGAAATAATGCCATATGAACTGAACGAGTGGCAGTGAAATCGTAGTCGCGAAGTTAGTTTTTCGCTTTTCCAAGCTACAAAAACAATGCATTTTGCGATTACCACCTACCATTTGATAAATAACTATATGACACCTACCACATGTGATAAAAAGTGGTTCCTACACAATCCTGCATGACAAAAGTTCACTTCAGCGACTGGAGAGAGATAAGCTCCCTAAGCATTTTAAAAAGCCCATTTTGCATCCAAGCATGGTCGTAAAGACTTTTCGTTTTCAGCAGAAAGGAACCTTAATTACTCAGATAGTTGGATGGGCCGTTCACAGTGGTTGTGCGGACTTTCTTTGGAGTTTTGCTGGTTTAGCCATTGTGGTTCCTGGAGTTCCGAGGCTAACCTAGCTAAAGACTGCCTCAGGTCGTCACAATTACAGGCAGTCGCCGCTCTTTTGGATCAGAGGGAGAATTGTCACCATACTAGATTTACACAAGGACGCTGGTAGAACCTGGTATTGGTTTCTCTTAGCTGGGCTTTCTGGTGGAAACGCCGGACTCCTCAGCTTAGGAGGTCCTGCTAGGAGGATGAATCCCCCGGCTGCAAATCGTATCGCAGCCCGGCACCCAGAAACACCTCACGGCCACGATGAAGTGGAAAATCGTTGGAAGGCAGAGAGAATAATGTAATGCAAAGTCTTCATTCACGACAAGGTGACCACGACAGAGAAGTAATGTGATGAAACCGATGATATTACCAAGCCTGCACTACGTGCATCAAAGCTTGACAAGTACTTCCTAGGAACAATCTCCGATTACCAAATAGCTATTAAAGAAGTCTTCGAACAATTTGCTGCCTAAAAAACTTTAGCATTCTACGCTGACGGATTACTACCCACACTTGGGTTATTAGTGAAACTTTAGAGATTCCAAAGGTGTTTTGATTAATATGTGTATGGACTGAGGTATTGCATTTTAATGTTGTAGTCAAAAAATCTGCCACAACTTTTCAATCAACATGCCTTTTATTTTCAACATCTATCAAACATAAAACATGTATTTTAAACATGTGATATCCAAGTAGAGGATAAAATATGTAGAAGTGGAAATTTCAACGATTAAAACCTACTGAAACCACAATGATTATTGGATTTGGCAGCTGGTGCACATTTCCACCCTATAGAATTCATTTATATAACATTTCTGTAGTATATATGCTCAAAAGATTTCCACAAAAACATTAGCAAGGTAAGACTAAGATGCGAAAAACAACACCACTGAATGTTCACCTACATACTAGTTACCCACCTGCAGCCTTTTAGCATGTCCAACTTTATGCACACCAAGATCCTTCATATCAGTCCATTCAAGATGGATCAGCTCGTGCCCACGAATATCGTTTGCTTCAAACTGACTGCTGTATTGCGGCAAGCCAAGGGAATTTAACCATGCTGACACTTCCTTTATGGACCAGCTGGTGACTAAAGAAATACACACGTTTAACATGGTACACCGTAACCTTGCAGTAAACAAAAGTAACAAAAATCTTGAAGGAGTGACAAAGTTAAAGCCAGCACGTCAACATCCAGCTCAGTTTAAAATTTTAAAAAAATGCGTTACTCACCAGGTGTACACGGTGCGCCAGAGTTGCGTCGCCACTTCCGAGTAATCCAATCAGTTAAACGACTCCGCTTGCGTTGACGGCGTTCCACTACTCTCATTTCGTTCAAGGCTGCCTCCTCCCTGTTGATCGCCTGGCGGATGCTGCACAACACGTATCGCCAATGCTCTGGTTCGTCGCCCTGTTTAAGAAGGAACAGTGATCAAAAGAAACTAAAGAATTCCTCCATAATGATGGAAGAAAAGCTGGAGTAAACACAAAGAACCATCTGCATTGACCATATGTCCTCCTTTTCTAAAATAAATAATGCGTTTCCGATGATCTATCCTAAAATCATATTCGAGTAGAAGAACAAAGATTCAAAGTCCATAGAGAGCAGATCAGTATTGTTAAGACTATAAAGTTTGCTGAATACTATTCACAAAGAAGAAAGTTAACGTTGAGTAATTTTTTGCCATGTGATTATACAGCCGAAGTCAATTAAAGAACAACCATTTTAAAATATGCACATATTTTATTCATCAGTTCTTGAAAACACATAAAACGAGGTTACTGCTAACCCGCGAAGAAACAATCAGGAAGAATACACTAGTTAAAACGTAAGTTCATTCATTAGTAGCTCACTTCTTTCTCAAAGAATCAGTTATATAATCGCGACCGTATGTATGCATATATACATATGCATATATATGCATATACATATGTACATACATATACATTTGCTTATTTATATTTATAACATATATTTTTTACTTTATACGACTCGTTCTCACGTCTACTCTACGTATATAATGTTCCAATGGCTTAGTAACTGACACTGTGAATAAGGAGTGTTCTTGTTTTACAAAGTGATGTAGAGCGAGCGGTTTATCTTACCTTCTCACTAGCACAAAGCAGCATATCGCTTTCTAATGCACAAAAGCAGACGACTGACTGTAGTGACGGCTTGAGCAATGCCCTAGCTAATCCAAACAAACATGCCCACGTCACGCCATAAGGACTGCTTCTTGTTCTGCTCGTATAAGGATAGAACGGTTTCCTCGGATACCGATTAGTAGGCTCTTCCTGGGTCAGGCGGTCTTATCAAATTCTATATGGATAATTCGATGTTTTACTTCAATAAGCAGACATGAGGTTGTTATTCTAGAATTTATTGGGATACAATAGCTGACGCCTTGACGGTTTTGCCTTCTTCAGAGCCGTTCATTTCTAGTAAAGTTAGCTAATGGATAACAGCCGCACAGAGTACTACATGGGCGAGGACTGTCATATGGATACTTTCTTGGACACCTAGATGGCCTGTCCTTACTGGTTGTGCGGATCCCCAGCACAGATTCCGCTTTTTCAGGGTTCTGCTGGTTTACCCACTATGATTCCCAGGAGTCCCGACGTCAGCCTAGCCAAAGTTTGCAACAGATCATCACTACCACAGTCAGTCGCCGCTTTTATGGATCAAAAGAAGATTTGCCACCATACTACTAGTTTGATACAACGACGGTGGTGGATCCTGGTGCTGGTATTGGTAATTCTATATGATCGCCCTAAAAAAGCACAAAATCAGGAAGACCGACATATGCCACTTAGATGACACTACCACCGCAATTCATGGAGGCGAAATTTCGCCACAGTATTTCGCTGATTCAACTTTTCCGTTCATCCATCTGTATCGCATCACTTCGTCTCATAATAAATCCCGTAAACTCGCCTGGACAATCTACATCTCTAAACTCTAGGCGAAATCAAAGTCAATATTATGAACTAGTACTCACCAGCCAATAATTTTACTTGGGACGTCCCATACGCCAAACTGTAGTACGCTAGGTAAAATGGAATCTACACCAAAGCTTTACCATGGGAATTCATTTTTGGGAATATTAAAAGTGACCGATGGACATGGAAGACACTTCTTGGCAGAATAGAATGATTGAATAACACCTTCTGAAATCGAAGGGGCACACACCACGTCCACGTGGAATGCGAATCTCAGATTTCTGAAGCTTATCCCATATTAGAGCTCAACAAAATACAAAACGATAGAGAAACAGCGATGAGGCGACTATGACAAAAGAAAAACAGATGACAGGAAGACGACGAAAGCTACTTTGGACTGGGCTCTGAAAGAACGCACGTATTCCTTCGGACGACCACCTACATGATGGGCAATCGTGATTGCGGCACACGTCAATCCTCTACGTTTGCAAATAAAAACGATTCAAGTACTATAATGTAATGGAAGTCGCCGTTCGAAACAAACCACTACATGGACGCCAACGGCGTGAGAAAGTAATGAACGGAAGATGTACTGGGACCCGCACTACCAGTGAAGACGAAGAATGCAATACACGAGCATGTATATGTATATATATATATATATGTGTAGTACATGCATACAAATGAATGTACATGTATATACGGATGTTTACCTGTGTATGCATATATGTACATATACACAAATATGTATATATGTATTCACTGCTTTTCTTCAATAAGCAAACGAACTGTCTCAGTTGGAAGCATACAGCTAGCGCCCACATGTGTAGTACGACATACCTTCTCCCAATTCTTTAAAATATTTTTTTCTTTTAAAATCCTTCCTTTCTTCTTCTTTCTTTCTTTCATCTTTTTCATATCCTCTCCTTTTCTCCTTCTTTTCTCTCCTCATTCTCTATTCTTTCTTTTTCTTTCTATTCTATTTTTTTGTAAAGGGTCTCTATAATTTTCAACATGTCACGGGCCTCCGAATGACAATAGTTGCCAGAAATCGCATAAAAATCGCTTGTGTTCAAATAAACTTGATGATGTATACATAGATACAAAGGATTTCATTCTTTGTTGAAGATAAACTTACATGTACTTCGAAAGTGAACAACGGGGCAGGAGCAAGGCGCGGTTGACCAGCAGGCACTTTCGTTTGATCCGTCCACCCAAAGTGATCTTCTAGACGATTTACCACTAATTCGATAGCCTTCAAAGCTTCTTCGCGAAGTGCTTGACCTTCTATACCATTGCAATCGGGCTAAACTTGACAAGCATCAATCTTTGAGTTGTTTCACACCTTAAAGCTCTTTGGTGCAACAAAGAAACAAGTGCAAATTGAGTGAACAAGAACATACACTAGGTAAGTCAATACTCACGAAACTGTAATCAAGCAGAAATAAATAGGAATCTTAAAAGTGTGTTCACGTGCTCCGGTAAAGACCTGATAACACAACTTTAGAAATACTGAAAAAAAAACAGACTCTATACACTATGGCCACTATGAAATTTAATAATGTAAGTAATAATGATAGTAATTAATAGTTGATGTGGCGTTCGGTCATCCTGTCCAAGAAGGATGACCGAAGGGATCTTTTTAAATGTCGTCCGATGTGCTTATTGAGAGTACTCTACAAACGATTCACAAAGATCACTTTACTTTGCATTTCGAAGACCTTGGATGAGCCACAGTTAGTTGAGCAAACAAAATTTCGACAGTAATCTTGTCCCATGAACCACATTGAAACTGTGTTCAGAGTTACAGAAGATCGTCGGCAATAACACCTGCCCATGATCCTGACACTTTTGACGACTATAAAAAAGTGACAATGTCGAAATAGTTGCAATCCTATCAGCGCTCGTTGAATACGGAGTGAACGCGTCCTAAATAAAAACTCTGTCAGACTGTTATCGGAAGTGCACCACGAAAATGCAGTTTTTCCATCGAGTCCTTACCATACATATATGAAAAGGGGTTTGACAAGATGACACCATATCGCCAAAGTTGTTTACTTGCGCATTTCAGTCGATTATGGAATTAAGATGAAAAGGACACACGCATTGATAGAAAAGTTCTACCAAATGTTCGTTTTACCGACGACATCGTTACCTTCATAAGAAATACCAAGGAACCGGAGATGATGATCAATGATCAAAGAAGCGGGAAAAAAGATCGGACTATCAATAGACTGGAGGAGGACCCAGTTCATGAAAAACCCTAGAAAGGCAAACATATCAACCTCGATGGTTTTCTGATTACAGAATAAACCTTGTCCGTATGAAAGAGTTATTAGACAGAAAACGGAGAGCAGCATGGGCCGCATCCGGGCCTCTCGAAGGAGCCACCGACCAACTGAAGGACCCGAAAATCGGCGCTCACCTTTTCAACTCAACAATCCCTCCAGCGCTGTCAAGCAGCAGAAACCTGAGTTAATTCCTCAACCACGTCAAGAATGCTGTGTATTACTCACATAGCCCTTGGAAGATGTCTTCTGTAACTTGACCAGCACAGAGAACATCTAGCCCAAATGCCAAGCTCTGATCTCCGAGGTCTATCTCAACTTCGATACCCAGCGAAAGATACGTCGACAGCAAAACATATATGGGTCGGTGATATAATGAGAACAGACGAAAGATGGACGAAAAGAACTGTGGAATGAACTTCACTGCAACGCAAGCGTTCCCTAAGATAACATTCTGACTTTCTTGAGATCTGAAAACGACCCACACTTTTGGTGGACATGTCTTAACTAGAGCCAATCAGCCGTATTCGCAGCTCCAGTTTTCTTTCTTACAGATTACAGTATGAGACATGCAACCGCCACCACTCTAGAACGAAACTACCACCATGGGCAAACAACTGCGAGACAAAGAAACGAATGGAAAACGCGCTGGAGTTGGCACAACTCGTAAAGACAGTCGAAATAACTGAGTAAGTTTTTAGTAAAGCTTTTTCTTTGGCACAACTCGCTCAGTTCATTACAGCATTCAAAATAAGTATACCTAGTAAACAATGAAAACACGGACAAACCTCATCTTCGACCGCTCGCACAGAAACCGCCGCTGCTTCAAGCGCTTCCAGAAAACCACTGCTCACTCCTAACAGAGCTATCTCACTTTCGACAAGCTGCACGAATTCGGCGGCACGTCGGGAGAATGGCAGCTCTTCCCCGCTTGTCATCAAAGAAGCCGCCAGAGTGGTCGGTGTGGAAGGCGCCGTTGTTCGCTCTTTCTGTTCCTCCCACCTTTTGAGTGTAGCGTCAAATGCCTTGAAATAATCAAAAAACATGTGAATGATTCGTGAACTACCTTATTTTTCAACAAACGCCAACAATTTTCCAATAACTAAAGTATTTGAGAACGTTAGACTTGTTAACAACTCCTTTCTTTATCAAACAACTGAAAAACAAAAAATTTTCGAAAAATGAAGACAGATTAATTTTAATAGTACCCAGGATCGACTTTCTATTAACCTCGGCATTGAATTATGAATTCGTCGTTTTCTCACTGAGCAATCGCGAGGTTGTTAAACAGCATACGTTTACTTCCATGCAATAACACACATACAACACAATCGTGGCTGAAGTTTCCGCAGAATCGCCTTCTTCAGAGCCGCTTTTTTCATCTGTCCTCCACCGAGGAAGAACAGTCGTTCAGAGTCGTCAGCCACATGCGATTGCATAGAAGTAAACGTATGCTGTTTAACAACCTCGCGATTGCTGAGACAGAAAACGATGAATACAAATTACTTTCATCTTTTTTATTTTTTTCGCGCAAACAACTAGATTAGCAACTACTAATAACAAAATCGAGGATATCGCGTCCAGATGGACAAAATCCCAATTATCAATTCGTTTTGCTCATTGTGGCATAAAAAATGTCTTCAGATCTCAAGAAAGTCAGAATTTCATCTGCGTAGTGAAGGAAACCTTGTATCTTGCTGGCAAAGATCTGTTGACTTCGCTGATTTCTATTTAACTTAATGGAGTGCAATATATGACCTCAACGACATTTGTTTCAAAAATTTGCGTCAGGGCTAGTTCATTGACAACTACTGACACTTTTTCGACAAAAAAAAAAACACTTCACGAACCCAAAACTTGGCAGAAATTGTAGAACAGAGCGCGAGATTCAAATTTTCTAAATTTGAAGCGCAATCGTAGCAAGAGCAAACATAAGCGATAATAGAGAAGCACACTGATTTCAATTCAAAGTATTTACTTTTTGGTTGTTTACTTTTTTCAGTGTAGTGCCATTAAAAACGCGCATCCATCACTGTGCTTTAACACAGCGTGCCTTTGGGAAGATTATAGGTTCTCAATTACGTCCTTAAATATAGATGAAAATAGGAAATATGCTCGGCACTAGGTATCGCTAAAAAATCACATTCTTTTCGGTGGTTTTGTCGACTCCATCATCCATGAAAAATTATTCTCTACACCTAATAATTTTCAAAGAAAAAAGTTTTCGCACAAGTTCATAAACTGGCGGATGGATTTCACTTGTGACTGATTAGTTCACTTCCAATCACTACAAATCATGTGTGACGTCTAGAGTGATCAAGCATAAAAGCCCAGAAGTAGCCTCAATGAAAGCTACAAAACACTTCTAAACACTGAAAACACCATAGTTGCATGAGCGAACAACCCTTCGGTTACATGTCAAAGTCTCTGTAATTCTACCTTGTTCATAATCAATCAAGTTCTCTAGTTATCGAATCCGTAACATCAAAATAGGAGTTGTTTTACGTCGCAGCCGTGCATAATTAGGCGCCGTCAGTCAATCTCGTAACAAACACGCTTAGTCGCAAATATGTTACGAGACTTTAGTGTGGCGGAAAACGCAACATGTAAGTGCTACCGATTTACAGATGTGTGGATTATTAATGAGAGATCTGGAGCCGGTTAGTCGCGAGGCCACGTGGCGCGTCCCCAAGAGACGGAGAGGGGGTTAATCACGGACAAAAAGCGATCTTTGCCTCACTGAGACGCAGGTGGAACGAGAGGATGGACTCACTGTTTCTGCTGCGCCGACTTGGCACATGCTTTCTGTATTTACGAAATGTATTCATGCACGCGTGTGTGGGTGCGTTCCAGCTTATGTGGATTGTATTCTACAAGCGAATTCGGCCAAAAGTCTGTAATCAAGTGACAGGGAAGTATATGGGAGGCGGATAGGAGCGCCTCCAACAAATAAGCTCCATGTCCACTCTGGGAGAGCCTGGCAGGCTACCAATGAGCATAACCAGCCCCCACGTTCAGAGTGCAGTGAGCTATAGGTGGGTATCAAAATGCTAAACACACTTAAAAAAACGGGCCTCATTCCCTTGACACCGAAAAAGTCCCTAATTTGGCAGCGTTGGGTAGGACGAGTACGGACAAGCTGCTAAAATCTCAGGGCCAATGGAAGCTGTCTGGATCGCGAAGTGCTAAGGTGACGATCTGTACAAACAACGCAAGTACACTTGCACCCGTGTCCTTGATAGAAGGCTTGCTCATGCAAGAAGGATAAGGTACGACGTCATCGGCCCGGCCGAGACGAGACGACGCTACCCACTCAAAGCCGCCTATGACACCGGAGAAGAACTGCTCCTCGGAACATGCGACAGTAGAGGAATCCGCGGTGTCGGCGTTCTCGTCAACACGAGTTTGTCCATGAACATCGATTCATTCGAACAGTTTACAACCCGAATCGGACGTTTACGATTAAAAAGATGTGGATTAATACCGGCTTTGTCAATCTTCGTCGTTTACGCTCCGACATCAAACTATGACGAAGAGAAGTCGAAGTATATGGACTTGGAAAAGTTCTACAGAGAAGACCATACATTCCTCAATGTTATCATTGGAGATTTCAACGCCAAGATTGAACCAAGAAGAACGTCTGAAGAACGTCATATTGGGACCCACGGATTAGAATGGAACGAACAGTGTGAGCGGCTATCTGAGTTTATCATCGCAACCAAGCACCCATGGCAACTCACAATCCAGCCTCAACGGTGGGAGTCTCCGAACGGAGAGTACCATAACGAAATAGAGCAAATCATAGTAAATAGGTTTCGTCTAACCGATGTCGCTGTTGTCCCAAAACTTTACACGGGATCAGATCATTGTCTCCTTCATGCAAGATTCTATTTCTCGCGGAAAGGGGAAAAAGCCGTTAAATTCAAAAATCGAAGCCTCTTAACCACCATCAACCGTGACTTATTCAATTAATTAGTCGGTTGTTAGGAAGATGCCGTTGCCGATATCATCGACGAAGAATACGAAAGGCTCATTCAACCGACTCGGTACTTAGAGTTCTTCACAAAAACCTAGAAGAAAGATGTGATGCTCGAAGAATCCCTAGAGCGGGCAGAACCCACTGGGCTCCTCTTGCACGGAAAAATGGAGGATTTACTGGCGAGTCACTCGACGATCAACGGGACTACAGGTGATACAGGTGATTAGGTTAGGATTGTACGAAAAAAGCTATTAAGCATAATTTTAAGGGAGCGACTCAGTTCCCATCGAAAAACCCAACTTAGCAACCATAGAAGGAATTGCACGCATAGACTTACACATTAGTGTCTGGAAAGGTCACGTTGACTGCAACCTACATGGCCAAACACCTCTATAACCAAACAGAGAAAAGGCTAAACCAAAATTTCAATCACTTTGAACACAGTGTCTTTGCACACTCACCGCTTTCTATGAGCCTTCCACTTAACATGTTATGTGGAGACCAACCGCGCAATGTTCACATGGAAATGTAATGCGCCCGTCCCATTAGAATAGCAGTCTTATATACAGCCCAATATCACGCGTGATAATGACGCATTCCTCCCTGCGGTTCATTTTCCGATTCCTGGAATTAATCCAGAATGCCTCGAGAGTTTTACGCGCTTGTGTTCTCGATTCTTGCGCGAGGATCGTAACCTCTACTTCAAAATCTTCTCCGTTATGTCTCTGCGTCCTATGCGTGTCTAGTGGGGTATTTGGTTTACGTTTGCCGACTAGGTGTTCTTTTATACGGATGCAGAGTGGTCTACCCGTTTCGCTAACGTATTCGTCTCCGCACACTTTACAAGAGATCAGATAGACTGTACCCGAACTCATGCAGTCACCGTCTCTACCATTGGGGCAAATTATGCAATTTTGTGTTGCACATAGACGGTCGTATAAGCGGTTAAGAATTAGCTGGCGTCTTAGATTACTCGGTGGCAGTTCATCTATCGTTACCGAATTCCCTAGACCAACCCTTCTTAAACAGCGTTTTATAGCGTCTGCACTCACATCATTTGAAATAAAGGATAGGATAAACGGTACCTTATTGCTGCTAGAGTTATCGATGGAAGGCCTGTGATTTCCTCTACACCTATCCCGAGCTGCAGTTTCGTAGCTATTAAAAATGGCTATTTGCCGCGCCAAGTTCTGCGACTCCTCTCTCTGCTCCCTTCCTTTGCACACGCTGGTAGCTGTTCGAAACATGGGTTAAAATGGCAGCGGCTGGGTTAAAGCCATCAGTTATCTCTCATCTCAAAATTGATCAACCAACATGTCCAGTCCTGTACTTACTTATCAAAACCCATAAGTTAGTATTCAGCGATGATCTCGTGTCTACTCTACTGATCCATCGTTATTTAAGGTTAGACCTATCATTGGGACGCGTGGACGGACCAACGGATAGAATAACGTGGCTAATAACCCTAGTACTTACCCAGTTGTTAAAGTACATTCCAGCC